>SOZL01001164.1:0-30931 GCA_009733165.1 Naja naja
AATCACCACCCCACTCAGATAAAGAAACACACAAACCTGTGGGACTTTGTAAATGCCTCCTAATGTTGACATCTGGATGGAGATGTCCCTGGCAGCTCCATCAATAAAAGCCAGAAGGTTCTCCTTCCTTCCACAGCCGTAATTGGGGACATTGGCATCTCCAGTGGAGAGCATGTCCAGCAAGGCATCTGAAGTGTGGAAAGTGCTCACATAGTTGTCATGGATGTTGTAGCCCAGGGTGAGATTGTGCAGCAGCTGGGAATTCTTGTTGATAAGTTGAATGGCAAAAATGAAGCGTAGGATTTTTAAAAAACCAAAAGAAAGCCTATTGTTTAAAAAAAGTTAATATTATTATCAGCAACAGGAACAACAAATTCTTTTTTAAAAAATTCAACCCTCCTTGTCTCCACAAACCTACTGAGCCTTAAACCAACATTGATCCAAAACCAAGGAAGTGATCAAGGTAGCATTGTACAGGGAGAGGAAAATAATGTCAATTTCCTTCTGGTTTTTTTCAAACCCATTTTTGAATTTGAGTCTCTTCCACAAAGTTAGACAAAAGAGGAAAGGCATGGAAATAGAAATCGTTAAAGAAATAAGACAGGTCCGTAATATAGGACTAGGTAAAATAAGGAGTGTGTTAAAATTGCAAATGGAGGAAATCCAACTCGGTCATTGAACATTGATGATGTTACCTAGTTTGGGTAATGAAACATCTGCAAGAAAACAAGCATGCCCAGAGAGCAGCAAGGAGCCCTCTGTCATTCTAAATGACTTACGGATGAAACTGAATAGAAGGAGCACTGTTGAAAGAGAAGATTATACTCGATATTTCGGTCGCAGTGGTGATCATAGCAATGAGATGGTCTCCTGGCCTGTAATAGCTCCACGGTTGTTTTCCATCCTGGTGCTCCAGACTCAGCAGGCATTTCCTTCCAAGCTTCCCAGAGACCGGCTGGGACATCAGCAGAAGCAGAAGCAGAAGCAGGAGGTCCATCATTCTGGAGGCTGGATCAATTCCCTTGCCAATTCTTAACAAGTTAGAAGAATTCAAAGCACCCTCACAAGAGGGAAATGCTAGTGGCCTTCCTGATTTAGACAGACAATGCAAGCTTCGCCTGAAAGGAATTTTCATTCAGCTGCTGTCTCTCTGAAGATTTGTGCCACCCAGCATTTGACCTAAGGAATTTATCTTTTCTGATGAAAATCTCTTCCATGTTGCTTCGGTCTGATGTTTACAGCAAAGAGTCATTGGAGGAGGAGCAGAATAACTTTCACAGAGCGGGTTGGGGATTGTTACTGGGAGAAGCAACTTTTCCAACCTGAACGTCTTTGAGGATCCACCAGAGGAACTGAGTTGGAGAAAAACATGTTTGTGAAACACCCCAGAAACACCCCTGGGGCTCCGTTCCGTAGTGGTTGTGGCTGTTCCTGTCAGGACGTGTCGAGAACGTGATTCTGGAGGACAATAGTTCAGCACCCAGGGAACTGCCTTCTGCTGTCCTTCTTGCTCAGACCCTCCTCACTTTGGGTCTTGGTTTGCTCCAGGTGGGACCCCAGGGAGAGGATGAAGGGGTGGCTGTTTTCCTCTGTGCAGAAGGCTGCACCAGGCCTGCATTTTGTCTCTCATTGCCACTGGAGCGGGAACATGATCCTTGCAAGAAGAAAAGTGTCCCTAGGTTATTCCAGTTACAAACTATGCTTCAGCTTCAGCTTCTCCCCACTGAATTAATGTACTTCAGGATTCCGCTAATGCATTGACCCACCAGCCAACAGGTTCAACCCCAGAAAACAAATCATGGTTAAAAATGGCAAGTGTGAATACAGGCGTTGGTGAAGTGACCGGCTTAAGTGGGTTGCGTATGCACATTGTATCGCAAGAGCCAGTTTGTGGCTTCTCAGCTGACTTTCTGCTCTAGCTACCCAGCCTATCCCTTGTCCCTAGTTTCTAGGAATGAAGTGGAAAGCCTCCGGTTGGGGTCTGTCCTCTTCTGATTGACAAGGAAATGTTTTGTGTAAAAAAAAGATGGAGAACTCCTTGATTCCTGGGACCCTCCAGTGTTCACTATCCCCTCCTGCCACCATGAAATGGGGGTGACTTTGGGCTTCAACCTCTCCTCCTTGGAGGTGCTTCAATACTGAGACTGTGGGGAAGAGCCACCAGCCCATTGGGTCTCCTTCAGCTGCCCCTCCCACTGTGACCCTCCCCCAACTAGCCCCTGGGGACCCAAAGAGGATGGAAGGGGCCCCTCCCCATCCAGGTCTGGCTTTGGGAGTCAGCAGCTGAGCCAGCCTGAGGAGGGGCAAAAGAAGGCCTGGGGGAACTGCAGGGCTTAAACCAAGGTCGACTTTATTCAAAGTGCCAAAAGAAGATCTAAGGCTTCCCACACAGAACACAATTTGAAAAGGAGGAAAAATAAACCACCCTCAGAATTCCAGCTGCAGCCAAACAGTCTCCAGCTATGCCAGATTTCCTACTTTCTATGGGAAAGAACTTTCCTGCCCTGAGTGACATTTCCTCATTCTCCATGTGCATTGATCTGGTTTTTGCCCTTTATGGGATCTTTATGTGGTTAATCAAGAGATCTTGTCAATGGATCCTGGTAATCAAGAGATAATCCCATCTTCTTCCTGCCTCTCCCTGAAGCTGCTCAGGAGTCAGGAGTGCCTTTCGCCCTTCCTCCCTTGCTCTCTGACAGGTGCTGACTGGACGTAGGTGGTTATTTAATGGAGGCCAGAAAAGGGACTGACCCCCCATGACCCCTTTGTGCTTGGCCTGAATCCAGTGCTTGGATTCAGCCGCTCCCTGGTTCGCTTGAACCAGTTGTTAATTGTACTGCAGTTCAGCGAACCAGCTGAATTGCCTCGGCCTGGCCCCACCTTGCCCCTCCTCCTGAAGGTTCCCCCCACAAAAACAAGCTGCCTCAAGATCCCGTGAGCCACTTTGGCTCAGGCCGTCCGATTCCCCACCGGTTCCTCTCTCTGCCAAGCAAAGGAATCGCAGAAAGGCTTCCAGAATGGGGCTTCCTCAAACTTCGGAATTGGGAGTGTCCAGAAAGGAGGAGGACCAATGGGAATTCTCCCTTCTGCAGCATCATCAGTCTCTGGGCAGAGTCTCCCTTGACTTCATCCACTGCAGGAGAGAGTTCGGTGCAGAGAAGAAGCCCAAGTTGGTTATTCAGGCCAAGATCCCCAGATCCTCCTTCAGGTGAAGCCCCAAAGGAATCTGCCCAGAGACCGATGACGCTCAAGCAGGGAGAATTCTCATTGGTGCTGCCCCTCGTTCTGGTCCCTCCCACCCCAAAAGTCTGAGATAAAGGCTTCTTCCCCTAATGCAGAACCGTGGATTCGTCCTCTGGGGCTGGGAGCCTCTGGCCCCACACACACACTCACAGGCACACACACACACACCTGTTTCATTTCACAGATGAAGATTCTACTGAAGGAAGAGTTGCTGCCTAGATGACAAGGGAGAGGGGTAGCCCTGCAGCCAGCCAAGACTTGGGGTCACAGACAAAGACCCCCAATCTGAAGGAAAGCTAAATCAGGCAGAGGTGGAGAGGATCTGCAGGGATCTCTCCTAGCCCAGCCGGATCCTCCCCCAGCCTCTCCTCTTCCCAGGGGAATCCTCTGCTCGGCTCTCTCGGGAAAGGCGCAGATTCCATTCCGAAAACAGAAAACCTTCAATGCCTCAAGCCCTGCAGGGCAAGCAAATTAGCCCACCAGTAACAGCGAAGATTCCTCAGCAAGGAGACATACATCAAGCAGCAACTCCCCAGCTTAACCCAAAGGCAGTGGAGTTCCTGCCACAACCTCAACACAATTCAAGCTCAGAGGTTCACCAAAATAAAGCGGTTGGCCTGCCCAGCATCATGAAGCACATCCATTGTATGCGGCATGGCAGGACAACCTCCTCAGGAAGTATATGGAAGAAGGCTACAAGCCGTCGCCGATACAAAACCTGGACCAAGTTTACAGGAATCCAAAGGGAGACCCTGATTGTGCCCCTATCAACTTCAAACACCTCACCATACCAATGCACCTTACCGACAACCCCATGCAACCTCAGCCGATGATCCAGCACTCTGGAGAGAGTTGGCACTAAGGAGAGGAAAGCTAGATTTAGCCGCTAATGGTGTATACAAATTTTCTGACAAGCCAGGCAAAGGGTATCTACTATGGAAGAGTATCTTCATGTGCAGCATTCAGGCTGCATGCCTGCAGCCAGACGAAGTTCTCGGACATTTGATAGCATGGCTGGGGCCGCAGTCTGCAGAAGCAGCGAAGGACATTTACAGAGCCCACATAAGAGACCCAGACGCTGCCCTCCGGCTAACGTGGGAGAGACTCGGCGAGGAGTATGGCGCTCCCACAGAGGTGGAATCCTCCTCTTGGACCACTTCAACAGCTTCCCTAAAATCAGTCTCCACGAACCTAGCCAGCTCAGGGACTTCTCTAACATACTTATACAGCTGAGAGCACCACAAAAGGATCCCGACTTGCCGGGACTCGCTTGTCTTAACCAGTTCGAAATGCAAAGCAAAATCATTCAAAAACTACCACAGCTGTTAATTGAACAGTGGATCCAGTTGCCTGAGGCCTTCAGGGCCAATGGTCAAAACAAAGAACCTCCCTTTGCCCTTCTCGAAGAATTTGTGGCCATCAGGCACAACCAATGACCCAGACCTGCAGACTCAGAGCTGATAGTCCCCAACTGACAAAAGAGCCAGCAGGAACTCTGCACCGTCCATGGGTCTGGCACAAACTGCAAGGGAGAATCCCTCGTGTCTACACATAAACGGGTACCTTCCATAAAGAATATGGGTGAAAACCAATCGGAGACAACCCAAAATAGGCTTCTGAGAACAAAGAAAGTCCAGATTTGTCCACTCCACAAATCCCGGCACCGCTGAACAGGTGCAAGGTGTTTGGAAAGAAACCAAAGGAAAGCTGTGATTGGGGAGTACAAACTCTGCTACAACAAGATAGTCAACAGATGCCCAGAAGCCAAGGCCGCTGTGTGGGGTCCCTGCTGAAGGGCGCAGCATTTAATCTCTGGAGATCTGAGAATGTCAGGCTGGTTCAGTTCTTTGTAGCTACCAAACAATCCAAAAGATCCCACTTTCTCCGCTCTCTCTCTCCCGCACAACCGTCTCTCCTCCTTCAGGTGAAGCCCCAAAGGACTCTGCCCGGAGACTGATGATGTCGCAGGAGAATTCTCATTGGTGCTGCCCCTCGTTCTGGCCCCCTCCCACCTCCAAAGTCCGAGATCAACGCTTCCTCCCCCAAGGCAGAACCTCGGATTCATCCACTGGGGCTGGAAGCCCTGCCCCCCACGCACACACACGCACGCGCGCGCACACACACACATACACACGTTTCACTTCATGGATGAAGAAAATTCTGCCTTAGCAAGAGTTGCTGCCCAGATGACAAGGGGAGGGAAGCCCTGCAGCCAGCCAGACTTGTGGGTCACAGACAGACAGCCTCCAATCCAAAGGGAAGCTAAACCAGGCAGAGGCGGGAGGATCTGCAGGATGCCTCCCCCGTTCGGGGAATCCTCCGCTCGGCTCTCTTGGGAAAGCGCAGCTTCGCTTTGCAGGAGAAAACCTGATTCCCTTCCTTGAAACCCGCGTCTCTCTTGCTCAGAACGTCTGGACGAACCGGCTCCTTCCGATTCTCCGTCCCTCAACCCCAAAGTGAAATTGTGGGAAACACCTGCTCCATGTTCTATGTCCTGCCTTCTTCTGCGTGGGAGAACCAGAGGCATCTCTGTTGGGAATCTTAGACTGACCTTCTGGCCCATCAGAGCTTTTATCGCCTTTAAATGGAATTTGCAAAGGGATCCTATTCTCAGTTAGGAGCCATTCTGAGACCCAAACACTGATGACCAATTGATCAGCAATCTCTGTGCTGAGGAGCATCTTCCATGGGTGCTCTTCCTAGAACCCTAGAAGTCCCCTTCCCACTTATTCTCCCCTTCTTGGACCTGGATGAACATTATGCAGCATTGAAGCTATGACCAGGTCAATGATGTGCTGCTTGAGACAGGATCCTCCTGGGAGACTCCCAAGGTCACCCCTTTCTCTGGACATCTTCTCCAGCCCTTTTGGGAGGAGCAGAGAAATGCTTTAGGTACAAGCTGTAGAGTGGAAAATTAAAGGCGTGAAAACTGCTATTTTATTTCTCTGCTTGAGGAAAGAAAAAAACATACAGTGGAAATTGCTTTACACACTTTATTTTTATTTGCTTTTTATTTTTTGGTGTGAAATAAAAACAATCCCTAACTGAAATCCCAGACAGCTGCTCTGCTGAACTCATTCTGCAAAGGAGATTTTATCAGGAAATCAAGAAAGAATCACATAAGAAGGATGAAGATTTCCCTCCCAGCTGAGAGCCGGTCAAACAAGGCATTTCACATCATTCCAGCATTCTCAGGGAGAGGATCAGGCAACCAGGGTGGTGGTTGGTTCCCACAGCTTCCTGCTGACCTCTTTTCCTGCTCACTCAGTCTCACACACACTTTTAGCTGCTGTCAGTAGGAACAAGGGCCCACTTTAGTTTTTATAAGGTGTCACAATCAGTAGCTGTTGCCGAACAGCAAATTCCTCTAAATGAATTTCACAGAGATTTATTGAGCTGAAAGGAAAGGAAGCTACAAGAATTCCTTGTACAAGTTGTTCAATGATTTCCCATTTTCAAACATATATATACAATTTTCTTTCACTCCTGCATACTATAAATGAAAATAATATCTCCTTTCAAATAAAAGAAACTTCAACAATTCTTCCACTATCACAATGATGTTATACCTCATGTTTTTACATTCGATCTAGCTGTGAGATGCTCCTTTGTGTTCAGCTCTGGCCTCAGAAGGATAACGTAGCACTTGGGGATGAAGATGCAGCCCAGCAGACCAGCACTGGAGGCCAGGATGGAGAACACCTGCACAGCCACCATGTATTTCCCTTTGGTGCTCAGGTAGGTGGGCACAAAAGTCACCAGACACTGCAGAAGACCAGCATGCTGAAGGTGATCAGCTTGGCTTCGCTGAAGGCCCCAGGCAGGTTCCTGGCCAGGAAAGCCACCGTGAAGCAGATGGCAGCCAGGAAGCCCATGTAGCTGAGGGGATGAGAACATGACCACGCCCCTTCATTGCATTGCAGGATAATCTCTCTGGGCTGGGAGTGGAGATCAGAGTCAGGGAAGGGGAGAAAATCCCAGCCAGATGGAACAGATGATCACTTGAACACCAGAAGAAGATAGGATAATGGAATTGGCCAAGCTCTTCCCCAACCATCTCTTCACTCGATTTCCTGGTTTTGTGGCCAGGAAAGCCAGCACCACCGTGATGGTTTTGGCCAAGAGAAGAAACAGCAACCGAGAAGGTGATGCTGAAGACCATCTGTCGGAGAAGGCAGGTGGCTTTCCTTGGCTGACCAATGAAGAGCAAAGGAGTCAAGAAGCAAAGCAGGAGGGAGACCAGGAGGATGTAGGAGAGATCCCGGTTGTTGGCTTTGACAAGGGGAGTTTCTTGGTATTTAATGAAGATGATTATAACAATGCCTGTGCTTAGGAAGAAGAGCAGGGCAAAAGAGACCAGGATGATGCCCAGAAGTTCTTCATAAGACAGGAAGGTTATAGCTTTGGGGATACATTGGACTCTGTTCTTATTGGGATATTGATCATCTGGACACTTGGTGCATTTTTCTGTACCTGAGAAAGCAAAAAACAGTATTTTTTATTAAGTCAAAAACAACATTTCTTAATATTCTGGTTTTTTAACATTTCAAGAAATACCATTTTTGGACAAGCCTGATTCCAAGAACATTTTCAAGATGTTTTGCATATACATTCCATAGAAAATAAAGGGCAATATAATTTTCAAATACCTATATGGCTAAGGTCAGGGATGGGATGCTACGGTTTGGCCTGGTTCTATAGAACCGGTAGCTCTGAAGAGCAGCAGACACCGAACGGTTCAGTGTCTGCTGCTCTGTTTGGCCTACCCATCTGGGCTCTTGGCTGCCCTTTATTTCCTGTTTTTCAACCTCAGCTGCTTTGCATGGCACAGCTGAGGTTGAAAAAGCAGGAAAGAAGAGGATTTTCAAATGCTGCGCACCCTCACGCAGCTTGTCAGCTGTCGGGCAGCCTAGCTGAGGTTTTTAGGAAATGGTTTACAGGTGCGTGCAAAACACTCTCGCCAGGGGTGGGATTCTACCTGCCAGAGAACCGGCAAATCACACCACTGGCTGGCCCCTCCCCGCCCACTCACTCCTTACCTGGCATGCGAGCCATTCAACTTGCCTGGTTTGTTAAGTTGCTATTTTTCCTCCCCCCCCCAGACCGTTCTGCTGTGCCGGGAGATTTAGATTAGTCGATGGATTTCTTGCTTTCTAGCTAATCTAAAAGCAGAGCTGAGGCTGAAGCTTCTATTATTCAGTGCAGACTCGGGTAGCAGATGGCAGAAACACAGATCTCTAAGTGAATCTGTGATTCTGTGAGCAACTCAATATGCCTGCCTGCTTTGCCTGACTTTCAGTAAAAGTTGCTCTTTTTTAATTAAAAAAATCAATATTTACATAAATATTTATAATATTTACATAAATATTTATAATATTTACACACAAACCATGCCCAGCCAGTCACAAGACCACCAAGCCATGCCCAGTCAGCAAGCCAGCCAGTCACATGACCACCAAGCCACACCCACAAATTAGGCCACACCCACAGAACTGGTTGTTAAAAATTTTGAATCCCACCCCTGGCTAAGCTATATGAAATTGGCGGATTTCTAGTGCATTTGGAATAAACAAAATAAGAGTTGAGCTTCAATGCATGCTTTAATTTGCACTTTCATGAAAATGTTCTGGATGGATCCAGTCCCCAAGGTCTCCCACTTTCCTCAGTGTCACCCACCTTCCTGAGTGGAGAAGGTCCCTCTGGACAAGGAACGCAGTCGGAGCAGCAAAGTGGTTCTCCTTCTCGAGTCCTCTTGACAAATCCAGGAGGACAACTTCCCACACATCTGGACTGAGGCAGGGACTGAGCAGAAAAACAAAGAATGGCAAAGAAAATGTATTATGATTCATAGTCCATGGGAAATGGGGAGAATTCTGGGCTTCACTTAGGTGAATATGAAATCTCTGACTCCTTCCAAACAGGTGTAGGAGATGTGACCCTGGCAGTTCTTTCCTTTGTTCCTCCCTTTTGCTTCTGGCATGACACATTGCAATAGGGGACTTTTCTACTTAATAAAGTCTGGAGGGATGGAATTGAGAAAAGATTTAAGCATTAAGTGGCAATCGGTTCCTCCTCATGGCTGTATTAAAATGCATTCCTCCACTCTTCATCTATCCATGGTTAGGATGGTCCGCTCATATTCAATTTTTGAATACATTTGTTGTCAAAGATGTGTTAAATTGTTATTCTATTAGATTTATTTAAGTAGAATAAAATGTGATTAAGAAGAAACCTTCTGACCAGTAGGACCTGGAAAGGTTTCTCCTGGAGTACAGAAACCTTGCAAAGCTGCTCCCCTTTGGCCCTAGTTCAAAACAGTCTCCCAGTTGAGAGATAAAGGAAAAATCCTCATAAATTATAGCTGATGATGTTACCTAGTTTGGGTAATGAAACGTCTGCAAGAAAACAAGCAAGCTCAGAGAGCACCAAGGAGCCCTCATGTCGACCCTGAGCTACCAATATTCTCCTTTATTAAGACTAAAGTTTTCTGCATAGTTTCTAGAACTGCGGTGAGATTGAGGTGAGATCATGAGAACGTGTCCCTGAAAAGATTAAGTCGCCAATCTTTGGCTGCAACAGATGGGACATGAGGATGAGTCCTGGGTCAGAAGGAGATATTTCTAAGGCCCATCCAGTTATCCAAGAAAAAGTCCTTTATGCGTTGAAGAACTGCGATTAGGAGACTCCAACTGGCATGGAAAGACAGGCCAAGATTTAATATTAGTTAAGTTTGGAGACTTTTTTTTTGCCCAGTGGGACTGAAGGTAGCTAACAGTCAAGCTAAACAAGGTCATTCAAGGGATTTTCAGATGAAGAATCCTCTTAATAGCCAAAGGCAGAATCTAAGTAGCGTTTCCTGTCACAATCTCTCTCCTTACTTCTGATATCAGGAAGGGCTTTTCTTTGAATCAAAGTTGTGTCTCAGTGCTTCAGGTTTCTGGGTCAAGGGATTATCTCACTGGTCATTTGATGTGAACTGAAAGTCTTGGACCGCCTTCCTTGGGGCAGAAGGCCAATGGCTGCCCCAGTTGGGTGAAAGAGAGATAGGGCTAACCTTGACCTGGGCTGGACTACTTAAAAATAGCTCCATCCAGTCGTGATCCAGTTTCATCTCCTTCAGTCCAAACCTCAGTTCAGGGACTCTTCAACAGAATTCTTCTGCTTTGCTGTTTCAGGACAAGGCTATCCACAACTCAACGTCCAGCACTTGAGGGTTTCCCATCCCAGGTTGGAATCAGCCAAAACAGTCTTCAATATTATCAGTATCTGAAGAAGACCTTGGTCAGTAGTGCTGAAGCCTCCCAAGTGCTCTATAGAAAGAAAACTATAAGGTTTCTACTCCCCACGCTCAATTCTGAGTGAAGGTCATTGGCCCAGATAAGTAATAGGAATAAGAATAGAATGAAATGAGCTGGAAGGGACCTTGGAGGTCTTCTAGTCCAGCCTCCTTCAAGCAGGAGAACCTATAGTACCATCTCAGACAAGTGACTCTCCAGTCTCTGCTTAGAAACCTCCAGTGATGCAGCGCCACAATTTCTGGAGGCAACTTCTGTTCCACAGGTTAATTGTCCTCACTGTCAGGAAGTTTCTCCTTCATTCCAGGTTGCTTCTCTGCTTGATTAGTTTCCATCCATTGTTTCTTCTTATTTATATGCCACTCCCTCCCGAAGACTCAGGCTGCTTACATTTTGGAGCACAACCCAATGCGCTCAGCAATAGCCTTCCTTCCATTATGCCTGCCTGCTTGCTGCATTTTACAAGGTCAGCTTATTCCCCAACAATCGGTCCTCAGTTTACCTACCCAAGAGGATGGAAGGCTGAGTCAACCTTGAGCCTGGTGGGATTCGAGCCTACAGTAATTGTAGACAGCTGGATCTTAAGAGCAGGCATTTAACAGCCTGAGCCACCAAGGACTCTTGACCTGCCTTCTGGTGCTTTGGAGCATAATTTGACTCTCTCTTCTTTGTGGCAGCCCTCAAATACTGGAATCACTGCTATCATGTCACCTCTAATTCTTCTTTTCTTCAGACTAGCCAAACCCAAATCCTGCAGCCGTTCTCCATATGTCTTGGTCTCCAGGCCTTGATCATCTTAGCTGTTTCTTTTCTTGCACTTTTTCCAAAGTCTTTTTGTAGTGTGGTGACCAAAATTGGTTCTGGTCTGGTCTTACTAAGGCTTTATAAAGAGGTACTAATACTTCATGTGATTTTGCTTCTATGCCTCTGTTTATACAACCAATGAGCGCATCGGGCAATAGGACCTTGATGCTGGTAGGAGCGCTTCGCAAGTACCCTCGGACGCAGCCATGAAGGGCTTTATTTATTATATTTACTTGAACTTGAACTTGAACTTATAGGTTAGCAGCAGCACCCTGAATCTTATACTTGACATAATTGACATTTAGTCACAAGAAAGAAGCTGCAGGGAAGAAGTTTCCTAGGCAAGAACTATTAGAAGCTTTCTATCTCTACTTTCTGAGGAAAGGACTTTTGGGACTCCAGCTGCATAGGCAGTTGTTAGATAAAAAGGACTCTGATAATACTCAGAAGAAACAGAGGACATTGGTATGATTTTTCTCAATATTTATTTGTTTTATCTGCTTGCTGTTACAATAAACATGCTGGTAGGAGGCGTTTCTGCAAGTATTCCGGACGCAAAGCCATGAAGGGCTTTATTTATTTATATTTGAACTTGAACTTTATAGGTTAGCAGCAGCACCTTGAATCTTATACTTGACATAATTGACATTTAGTCACAAGAAGAAGCTGCAGGGAAGAAGTTTCCTAGGCAAGAACTATTAGAAGCTTTCATCTCTACTTTCTGAGGAAAGGACTTTTGGGACTCCAGCTGCATAGGCAGTTGTTAGATAAAAGGACTCTGATAATACTCAGAAGAAACAGAGGACATTGGTATGATTTTTCTCAATATTTATTTGTTTTATCTGCTTGCTGTTACAATAAACAAGTTCTGGACTGAATTCCTCTGGGCTCAATTCTTTTGAATAACTTTATTGTAGACAAAGGTTTACTCCATCAATTTAATTAATCACAGGATTAAAGATAAAGAATTATTAAGAAAGAAGACAGAAAAGCTAGAATAGCGACAAATGGCAAAGAACTGTCAATTTATTTGGATTTTTTTTCATTTCTTGAGGATAAAGTTCTTCCGTCAGCTTCTTCTTTTAAATAACTGGACTGGACTGAACTTAAAAACAAGAAGAATTTGAATCTTTTTTTGCTTTTTTAGCCCAAATATACAAAGAGCACTTTTCCTTTGACTTCACACTTTGTGAGAAACTTTATTTTAAAAATAAATAAATAAAGGAGGCACCAGATAAAAGAAATATTAAAGAAAGAGAAGACAGAAAAGCTAAGAATAGCGCAACAAATGGCAAGGAACTGTCAATTTTATTTGGATTTTTTTTATTTCGAGGATAAAAAGGATTCTTCCGTCTGGCTCTCTTCTTTTTAAATAATGGACTGGACTGAAGAAAAACAAGAAGAATTTGAATCTTTTTTGCTTTTTTTAGCTTAAATATACTTTTCCTTTGACTTCCTCTTTTTCCTTTTCACTGCTTAGAGTACAGAGATCCAGTGTAACTAAGGAACAACTATAAGGAAAGCTAAGCAACACTGAGGTCATCACATGAAAATCTTTTTCTTCAGAAAAACTGTAATTATTTTTACTTACAGAGAAGTGGAGAAAGATAGTCAGAACTGAAGACAGGTGTTGACCTTAAAGTTGAATAAGATTAAGAGAAAGAAAGAACACTGTGACCTTGAACAAGATATTTACTTTTGACTTTGGCTTTCTGATTGACTGAATGTTACAATGAGATTTTGCTTTACTTAATTATAATGGATTTATAAATTACAGCTGGCACCTTCCTTTTTGTTGTTCTGTCTTTGTTTTGTTTTTGATTATTCTATTTTTGCTGAAGTACATTTTGATTTATTTTTTCTCCTCCCCTTTTACTGGATTCCTTTATTTTTTGGTCCAGTTTTTAATATGGATTAATTTTGATTGTTTTTTTTTCTCATCTTTCCTTATTATTATTGACTAGTTCTATCTTTGGATTGTGGCTGCTGCTTTTTCTCTTTTGGCTCCCTTCTGGGTGATTTGATTGCTATTTCCTTTTCCCCTTATTTTTTCAGGGAAAGTCTCCTTATTGGGCTTTTTAAATTTTATACACTTTTATTCTATTTTTTTACTACAGTTTTCTTTTTTGCTATTGGATTTCATCAATTCCATGATTGTTTTTGTCTCCTTTTTTCTCTCTTTCTTTTTCTTCTTCTTTTTGCTCCTCTTTTTTATTGGATAAAACTGGATTAAGTGAGAAAGAATTTGAAGATTGGTTTTTATCTTCCTTTGGTTTTTGAATGGATTATAATTTGATTTGACATGAATAAGAGATCATCATCTTACTTCTCATTGCTGAACCCAGCTGGTCAACAATCTATTACTATGATGTTGGCAGGAGAAAAGATAAAGAAAAGGAGACTTCTATGCAAGAAATCAAGTCAATGTTACAAGTAATACAAGTCCAAGGAAGCCTGCAGAGGTTAGAATGGAGAAGCTGGAGGAAAGGATGGAGAAGATGGAAGGAGATATACAACAGGTATTAACGATATATGGAAAAAAATACAGAAGATGGAAGAAAGGTGATAAAACAGATAAAAAGTGGGAGAAATAGATAATAGACTGACAAAGGTCAAAAGGAGAAAGGGAAAGATTCAATATTTTGGGAAATGGAAAAGGCTGATTTCTATCTAAGATTTCAACATATTGAAAAAAGAAAAGGGAGAAAACCTAAAGAAATTATGACAGAAATACTAGCAGAACCCTTGGAGATGACTAAAGAAAAAGTGATGGATGGAATGGATGAAATATATCGAGTATTTACCAGATATGCAATGAAACAAACTACCCAGAGAAGTACATGTAGATTTACCAAGAAAACAATAAGAACTGCAATACTGCAGAAGGCAAGAGACAATCTATTGAAGTACAAAGGAAAAAACATTATAGCCTTGAAACAAATACCAAGAAAAGTGAGAGATTTAAGAAGAGAATATCAATTCTTGACAAAGACGTTAATCAAAAAGAAATTAACTATAGATGGCTGATTCTGGAAGGTTTGACATTTATTTGGTGAGAACAAAGACATAGAACTGACTCAGTGGAGAGTGCAAATTATTCTATGATCAATACTTTGGAAGAACAGTAGACAACCGAGCAAGAGAAGAGGAACTTAAAATACAAGCAGAAATGGCAATGGAAATGGAGAAGGAACAAAGGGAGGAGAGGAGACAGGAGGAGGGAACAGTAGGTGGCCAAATGATAATTACAGAAGCAAGGAACAGAGAACAACAAGAGCAATAAATCCTAACTATAAACTATAAATAATGGAAGAGGAAAAGAAATTGATTTGTATAAATATAAATGGATTAAATTCTGCTATTAAAAGGAAAAAGATATTTCATAAACTAGGAAAATTAAACATGGATATAATCTCCTTACAAGGAGTGCATATCAAAAGACAACACGAATATTTGTTGAATTGTTCTAGAACTGGGACTATATTTACATCATTGGCACAACAAAATAAAAGAGAAGTAGCCTTATATTAGAAATACAATTAAAGCCAAACAAATCTATGCAAATGAAGAAGGAAAAATATTGATGGTTATAATAACAGACAATAACTCAAAAGTACTTTTAATTGCAATCTATGCTCCCAATAACCAGCAAGACCAATTTTATAAGAGTTTACATAATAAAATAATTGAACTGGATTATGATAAGTTATGCATTCTTGGAGATTTTAATGCAATTGTAAATACTGAACTGGACTATAAAACACAGAAAACAAATAAGAACAGGAAAATATTACCTCAATCTTTTAAGATGGTGGAGGAGCTGAGTATCAAAGATATATGGAGAGAATTGAATAGCAAAAATAGACAATTTACATTTTACTCAAATAGACATTTATCATGGTCAAGAATAGACATGATTTGGATGTCAACAGATTTAATACCTAATATCCAAGAAGCAAATGCCTTGGTGGTGCAGGCTGTTAAATGCCTAGCACTTAGTTCCAGCTGCCTGCAATTAGTGCAGGCTTGAATCCCACCAGGCTCAAGGTTGACTCAGCCTTCCATCTCGAGGTAGGTAAATTGAGGACCCAAGATTGTTGGGGGCAATAAGCTGACTTTGTAAAAATGCAGCCTAGTAATAAGCAGGCATATACAATGGAATGAAGGCTATTGCTGCGCATTGGGTTGTACTCCAAAATAATGTGCCATGCCCTGAGTCTCGGAGAAGGGACATATAAATATGAATTAAAAAAAATATTGATACAAACATTTGGGCTGACCACTATCCAATAAGGATTAAGTGGAAGGACAGAAGAAAAGATCAAGATGGAGTTTGAATAATTCAATTTTGAAAGAAAAGAATTTATTAAACACCTGGAAAAAGAGTTGGCTTTCTTCCTAAAGAAAACAAACCAGGAGAAACCTCATTACAAAATGTATGGGACACTATGTAAGCGTATATCAGAGGGTAATTATAACTTATACAAGAAGAAAGAATATTAAAAGAGACAAACACAATTTTTAGAACAAGTATAAAAACTGGAGAAAGATTTACAAAAATATCCACAACACAAAAATACCAAAAATCAAATGGATATAATTAAACATAAAATTGGACTAATGGAAAAAGAAGAAGATTAGAGGAGCTAAACATAACTACTTTGAAAATGCAAATAAACCAGGAGATGGTTAGCATACAAATTAAAATGAAAAAAGAATGAAAGAATACCACAATTAATGGATGAAAATGGCATGTTATGTTATGAAAATGAAGAGAAGAAAAAATAGTACAGAAATTTTATGAGAAACTATATGATCAAGGGGCAGTATTAGAAAACAAAGTACAGCAATATCTACAAGAGGCAGAACTACCGAAAATACCCGAGGAACTAAAGACCATGTTAGATGAAAAAATAACAATGATGGAGTTGACAGAAGCAATAAATACACAAAATACTGGAAAAGCTCCTGGCCCGGATGGGCTACCAGCTAATTTTATAAGACAATTCAGAAAACAATCTCTACTACAATGTTGGAAGTATTGAATGGGGTTTGACAATAAATAAAATACCCGATTCATGGAGAGAAGCATATAAGTGTAACCATTTATACCAAAAGAAGATACTGACCCACAACAAATAAAAAATTATAGACCAATATCCCTGCTAAATGCTGATTATAAAATATTTGCTTTAATAATGGCAGAAAGACTAAAAGATATTTAAACTATTTTATACATTCAGATCAAATGGATTTCTGCCCAAGAAACAAATAAAAAACAATATGAGGATAATATTGAACACTTTGGAATATTATGAAACTTACTCAGAGAAACGAATGGCATTAGTGTTTTTAGATGCACTGAAAGCATTTGACAATGTGAATTGGCAGTTTATGTTGATGCAATTGGAGGAGGTGGGTTTTGGAGACAGGTATATGAATGCATTAAAAGCGATATATAATAAGCAAACAGCAAGAGTAATGATAAATGGAGAATTGACAGAAAACTTCAACATTCTAAAAGGAACTAGACAAGGCTGTCCGTTATCACCATTATTATTTGTATTGACATTGGAAGTCTTGAATAGAATTAATAGAAATATTAGAAAAATGGAGAAATAAAGGGAATGAAAATAAAAATGAAGAGTATAAATTACAAGCCTTTGCAGAAGGTTTGGTTTTCATATTGGAAGAACCATTGGAAACAGGCTCAAAGTTGATTAGAGAAATAGAGGAGTTTGGTTAGCAGGGAAAATGAAGAAAATATAGCAAAAAGAAAAGACTAATGGACAAACTAAATATTCAAATATGACAGATTATTACAACAGATTACAGATTGATAGATCTAGAAAAATGGAAAAATCTACCACTATCTTTAATAGGTAAAATAGCGACAATTAAAACGAACATACTGCCAAAAATACTGTATCTATTTCAAACGATTCCAATAAGACTGAAAATTTCTTTTTGAAGGCTTAAATAAAATGATGATGAAATTTATTTGGCAGGGGAAAAGGCAAGAATCAAGATAAAATTATTACAGGATGCAAGGTTGAGAGGGGTTTTGGATTACCCAATTGGGAATTATATTATCAGGCAACAATATTGATGTGGATGAAGGAATGGATTGTACTGAAAAATGCCAGCTTACTAACGTTAGAAGGGCATGATTTACAATTGGGTTGGCATGCATTTTTATGGTATAAAGAAAGTAAGACACATGGATATTTTAGGAGACATTACATTAGAGATGCTTTATTAACAGTATGGGAAAAAATAAGAGACTATCATTATTTGAAAATACCAGTCTGGTTATCAACTTTAGAAGCTTTTACATATCCACAGCTATTTAAAAGGAACACATAATTAGATATGATGAAATTTTAAATGAAAAGAGTGAACTCAAAACAAAGGAAGAATTTGACTTACAAGGGATAAATATAAATTGGTATTCGTATTTGCAAATAAACACAAGGTATGAAAAGACATTAAGATGACTGGGTTTTATAAGGAATTGACTGAATTGGATAAAATCTAACAGGCACTGATGAGAAGTTGATTAAAAAACTATATGGTTATTTATTAGGAGTGAAGTTAGAGGATGAACAAGTAAAAGAAACAATGATTGCATGGGGGAAATTTTGGATACGGAATAGATCTTGATAAATGGCAGATAATATGGTCTAGAAATTATAAATTAACTATGTTAATGGCCTATAAAGAGAATTTGTATAAGATGTTTTACAGGTGGCATCTATCCCCAATGAGAATTGCTAAGATGTTTGAAGATAAGTCAGCGAAGTGCTGGAAATGTCAGAAGCTACCAGGATCATACTGCCACATGTGGTGGACATGCACAGAGGCTAAAAAGTATGGAACTAGAATACACACGTGGCTGCAGAAGATGATAAAACAATCTGACTTAAAACCAGAGACATCTTTATTGGGAATTCTGCCTGAGGGTTATAACAAAGAGTTAACGTATTTGATTATTAATATATTAACAGCAGCTAGGACTGTATTTGCACAAAATTGGAGAAATGAAAAAATTCTGACAGAAGAGGAAATAATTAAGAAAATAATGGAATGTGCAGAAATGAGTAGATTGACAATGGCGATTAGTGAACAAGAAGAAAAAGACTATTATAAAATTTGGAATTTATTTTATGAATGGCTGGATAAAAGAGTAAAGAATTGAATTATATAAGTATAGCATAATATATTGTTATTGATAAATAGATAGAGTAAGAAAATGAACTTGAAATATATTATTAAAATTTAATGATTATAAAACTAAGGATAATAGAATAAGTGACATATGCGATATAAAACATTGATCAGAATGATTATAAATATATGCAAGTTAAATATGTATGTTAATATTTTGTGCACAAAGAAATATGTACTCAACTGACACACTGTGGAACAGAAAGAAGGTTTTATGTTTGTTTTTGTTGTGATAAAAATAAAAAGTTTTATATTAAAAAAGAAAACAATGGCATTCAGGGGCTTTTCAGATGAAGAGTTTTCTTAATAGTCAAAGGCCCACTAAGTAGCATTTCCTTCCAAATTCTCACTTGCAGTATGACAGTATGACTTTTCTTTGGATCAAGGTCTTGTTTTAATGCTTCAGCCGTCTGGATCAGGGCACATCAGAACAATCACGATAATTCCATGTCAACTGAAGGCCTTGGAGCTCTTTCCTAAGAGCAGAAGGCCTGTTGCTCTATCCCAGGGGCGTAAAAGAGAGGCATGGATAACTCTGACCAGATTTGGTCTCTTGATGTCTTTGAACCTGCCCTTTCAGGGGATACTTTCCCCAAGCAGGACAAGATGAAGCTTCTTTCCCAATGGGACCAAAAGGACCTCCACCCAATCATGATTCAAGTTCATCTGAATTCAGGCCTGGTCAACAGAACTCCCTTCTTCTTTGCTATTTGTGTACAAGGAAGAAACAAACCTATTAGGAACATATTCCCCTGCAGCTGTGGGTTTCTGACCAGTTTGATAGAGATGTTGAATTGTAGATGGGCCACAAAATGAAAAGTACTGATGTCTCCCAAGCAGTGTAAGAAGATGACCAGGTTTCTATTCCCCACATTCCATTTTCAGTGAAGGTCAACTACCTTGGTGACTAACTTGAAATGGGACCCCAAGCTTTGGAAAACAAGCAATGGATGACAAAATTTCACCCACCTTGTTGAGCAATTTCATCTGTGAAAGAGTATCCTGTATGACAATAAGACTCTGTCTTACAAAAATCCCCAGAATCACTTCCTTGAGATCCTCCTTGGGAAGAATCAAGAAGCTTCGAATGCTCAGATCTGCTGCTATCTCTCCATTTTGGTCCAAGTACATTTTGCTCTTGGAAATATTCCAAAACTCATTCTTCTCTAGGAAGGGATGAAACTAGAATAGAAACATCCTGGAATTTTAAAAGCAGAAAACTTTGTTTCTTATGCCACATGATTTTCACTTTTGACTCTCTCTTCTACAGTTGTATAACTTGCAAATATGCTTAATCAAGAGAATAAGTGTTATGACTATCTTCAAAAGCGAATGAAAAAGTTCCAGCAAAATTTGTCAATCATATATGGACAAAATATACATTGAGAAAATGTAAGTGACACAACTAGTCAACTATAAGGAACATTCTAGAGCAGATCATAAATACATTGAATAACAGAAAAAGAGGTTATTTATAAACTCCTTGAAAACAACAGGTTGTTTACCAAAAATCATGGATTTGACAAGTAGAAAGTTGTCAGGCTAATTTTCTCCCTTGGAAACATGATCACATGAGCTAATTCAACTTTACTGTAATGCTCCATTAAGAGAATTTTGCAAATCTGGAAGTACAAATCTCCCACCAATTCTTTCTTTCAACCTAAAAGTTATGGAGGATCCTTCCAGAGTTTCTTTCTCTCTCATTATGTAGCTATAGGATTCTCACCTCTTGTCTGATCCTTCCCTAGTCAGCCTCTTTTCTCTCCATTCCAAAAGTCATTTCACACCCTACCAGAGTGAAAAATATCATGCCTGGCAGCAGCTTCTCCAACTGACATAATCTCTCTGGTGGAGAGACGACACAGCACTTTCCAATAACTGGAAGAAGGTAGAGTGAGATCTTCTCACTGTTATTCCAAAGTGTCAGACTTGGATCATGAACTTGTGACAAGTGAGAAGATTCTGGCTGAAGGAGAGGAAAACATCCTAAAAGGAGAGACCTTTTAGAGCTGAGCCCTTAAAGCAGAGAAGTTCAGTCTTCCTTCACTGAGGGTGCAAAGACTGAGCAGCCATTAGCTAGAGAAGCTTTGACTGGGCTAGATGGTCTCAGGGTCTCTTACAAATTCATAATGGTAAAATTCTGTGATCCTACTTATAAACCATACATGCAGGAATTTATTTATGTACACAGCCTTTTAGCATTAACCATGTTTAATATCCAAAATTGTCTGTCCTACTACCAATTCTTTCTTCCCCTGAACAATTAGATTGCCCAAATATGATCTTTTGTCGCATAAGTAGGGTAGGAGATGACCAGACTGAGCCTGAGTGAGGGGTCAAAGGCATCATTAGTCTTGAGTCCCACCCACAGGAGATCTGGGTCCAGCCCCCCTAGAATTCTGTGGACCCTTGTCTACCACCTGTTTGCCTTGACCGTTGGGGGTTCTGATTCTTGTGGACAGCATGAGCCTGAGGTGAACCTTTATGGGGTGAGCCTTGGTGGTGCAGGCTGTTAAATGCCTAGCACTTAAGTTCCAGCTGCCTGCAATTATTGTAGGCTCAAATCCCACCAGGCTCAAGGTTGACTCAGCCTTCCATCCTCTCGGGTAGGTAAATTGAGGACCCAAGATTGTTGGGGCAATAAGCCGACTTTGTAAAATGCCTTAGTAATAAGCAGGCATATACAACGGAATGAAGGCTATTGCTGAGCACATTGGTTGTGCTCCAAACATTGTAAGCCGCCCTGAGTCTTAAGAAGGGCGCATATAAATGTAATTAAAATAAAAAATGTTCATTTGGACTGCCTGGACTTCATGATTTTCCGCGCTTGACAAGCAGATTGAGACGATTCCCCTCCTTCTCCTTTGGGTTCCTTCTCCAAAGGAACCAAGATTAATGGACCCCTATTGGGACCCCATACCTGCCACGCTGCAGCCTTGGAGACCCCAACCTCTCTTCGCCTCCTTCCTTCTCCTCCTCTTTCTGGAGGAATAGGCAGCATTCATGGCCTGGGCCAGAGTCTGAATGATACTGTATGAATGGGGTCATTTGTGATCTGGATCCTGTTCCTTTTCCACTGGGTCTCCACTGGGGCTTTCTGGGTGCATCTTCTGCCTTTGACAGAACGGATGTGCTTGTGAAGAAAACAGCGAAAAGAATGATTTATAAATTGATCT
This sequence comes from Naja naja, assembly GCA_009733165.1. Lineage (NCBI taxonomy): Eukaryota > Metazoa > Chordata > Lepidosauria > Squamata > Elapidae > Naja > Naja naja. Next base: position 21,746 of record SOZL01001164.1, read on the forward strand.
TCCACAAAAAATACGATTCAAAGGCATCATCCACTGGCCTTTCTTTTGTCAGATAGCCAAAGTTCCAAATACTATGGATATATTTGAGAAGTCCATGCTCATTTATTATATACTGTGAAAAACTTGTGGTGATCCAGACTTTCCTTCAGTGGGTCCTGACAAATCCTCAAATGTTAAATGGAAAGGAAGAATTCTGTCCACAATGGAATCAAATTCCAAGAAGTGAACAAAGACATGGACTTGTCTCCACTTAGAGAGGGCCTCCCTGAGGGCTGCTGTAGGTTCCGTTGTTGAGAATTGTTGTGATATAACAACACAAATCCCATTCCTGACAAGCATAGGAGTAAAAATTCTCATGAACTTCTCTCCCTGTTCTGTGTCTGAAGCAAAGAGACCAACCAAAGTCCATCTGAAGTGGAGAAGGAGTTGGACAATTGCTGGGTACAGGAATCCTTTTTGGGAGTATCTCATTGAAAAAGGGGAATTGACTTTTATCACTTAAAGCCTCTGAAGAAGTGTCATAACTGAACTGAAAAGCAATGAAGAATGTTGTGTTATACTTAGGGTCAAATCAAGTCCAAAATATTAACTTTTAATAAATCCAACATTGTTTTGATGAGCAAATTAAAGAGATTATTGTTGATTAGTTGTTAGGCAATATCAAGAAACAGAATTTTAAACACAGAACATTAACAACATAGTATATAAAACTGAAATAGAAGAAAGAAAAAGAATAAAAATGCCATTTCTGTATTACTCCAATAATTTACTTCTATCAGACTCATATGTAGATTTCAACTGAATTGTTTTTTCTGTAAAGGTCTGAATTCTATATAGATATCTGAATTCTAACTGCACAGGAAATATGTTGCTTTAACGTAAGTCTCCCAATAGGTTGTTTGTCCAACGTGCAGTACAAGACTCTGATCTCTCTCTTCTTCTACAATTGACATTCAACCTACAGTTGTATTACACCTTCTATCTTTGGAGCTCCACCAATAAAAGTCTGTTAATTATAAGGGATTTAGTTAAATCTTTGATATTTAACCATATTTGATATTTTCATCAATGTTTAGCTGATGAAATCTTGCTCAAGTAAACACTGCCCTAAGATATTTAGTCATTCTGGTTTCCTTTTTTTTCTCCTTTAACATTTTTATTGAGTTATACAATATTGTAAAATACAGAATACAAAAGTAAATAGAAAAGCAGTGGGGAGGAAAAGTGGCAAGAGAAGTGAGGGAGGATAAGAAAAGAAAAACAAACATTGACTTCTGACTCTCTGTTGCAGTAAAATAAGGCATTAACATCAAAGCACAACTTTTGCTTTTCATAATAATATGAAGAAGCCATTTCTGTAAAGATCTATCTATCTACTCGGTAAAACTCAAAATCAAAGTTTCATTCTTTTCCACTTCAAGCCATGAAGTTCAGTGGTTTCCATGTGGAAAGAAAAGTACTTATGTTCTTTTCTTTATTTAAAGTGGTCAGTTTTGCCATTTCCCACACTCCATCAACTTCTGCAACCATCCGTCCTTGCTAGGAATTGAAGTGTCCTTCCATTTTTGCGCATACAACAGTCTTGCTGCTGTCAACAGGTATAATAACAAAGTTCCAATTTTTTCTCCAGTTCTTTTCCATTAGACTCAAAAGGAAAAGTTCTGGTTTCATTTTATCTCCATTTTCAAAAATTTTGTATCAAAATATGAATCATACTCCTTTTTTCCTTTATCTTATGTCCACCATAGATGATAAAAAGTCCCTTCTTTACTTTTACACTTCCAATATTCATTTGACATACCTTTAAACATCTTGGATAACTTATGTGGTGTTAAATACCAATGATACATCATCTTATAGAAATTTTATTTTAGATTATAATTTAATGTAAATTTTAAGCCCTTCGTCCACATATTTTCCCATTGTTCAAGCATCACATTATATCCAAAATTCCCTGCCCACTGAATCATACAATATTTTACATGTTTAGTTTCCAAATTTAATTTGAATAACATTTTATAGATCTTAATGATAATATGTTCATTGTTACCATATAACAATGTGTGGTGATGGGAGCGTCCCGATGCTCCCATGTGACACCCTCCTGCGCTGTCTGCATTGGTTGCCGGCTGCCCTCTGTATAAGATTCAAGGTGCTGGTATTAACCTATAAAGCCCTTCATGGCTTGGGTCCGGGGTACTTGCAGGAGTGCCTCCTAGCAGCATCGAGGTCCAACCGCCCAGTGCGCTCCCACCGGCAGGCTCTCCTGGGGGTGCCGTCAGCCAGACAATGTCGGTTGGTGGTCCCCGGGGAGAGCCTTCTCTGTGGGGGCACCCACCCTGTGGAACTAGCTGCCCCTGGGGTTGCGGTTGGCTCCTGACCTACGTTCCTTCTGCCATGATCTAAAGACCTGGCTGTTTTTACAGGCCGGCCTGGATTGAGAGGGATTGGGGGTTTTCATTGGGTATTTTAGTATAATTAAATTTTCTATTTGGATTGGATTAATATCTTAATTTTGTATGCATATTCTTGTATAAGCTGCCCCGAGTCCTCCCGGAGATGGGAGGCATATAAATCCAAATAAATAAATAAGTAAATAAATAATAAATAATGAGATTTCCAATTCATTTTAACAAAGTCAAATCCATAGCAGTTTTATCCAATTTAAATCTTTCTTTCAGTTGTTGATAAGTAAACCAATAGCAAACATAACCTTCTGATTCAAGTTCCTTCCTTGGCTTTAGTATTGGGTCACCAGACTTGAAAGATAAAATTTTACCATACATCAGCCAGTCTGGCTTCACCCAAGGCTTCCTGGGGTGACACCCAAAGGGGCAGCTTCCATAGAGAGCCTTGCTTTATATTTATTCCAAACTCTTACTGTGGTGTGTCTAACAAAGTGATTATTAAAATCAACATTAACTTTTACTTTTATCATTCCCTAAATAGCTGTGCCATCCAAACCTTAATTCCATGGTTGCATCAAGACACCAAAACAGAGAAACACACACACACCTGTGGGACTTTGTAGGGTAATGTTGATATCTGGATGGAGATGTCCCTTCTAGCTCTATCAAGAAGAGCCAGAAGGTTCTCCTTCCTTCCACAGCTGTAGTTGGGGACATTGGCTTTTCCAGTGGAGAGCAGGTCCAGCAAGGCATCTGAGGTAGTGCGTAAAGGGCTCAGATAGTTTTCATGGAGGTCGTAGCCAAGTGTGAGATTGTGCAGGAGCTGGGAGTTCTTGTTGACCATTTGAATAGCAAGAATTAATTGTAAGCCACTTAAAAGCCATAAGATTCCCTATAAAAAGCCATAAGATTCCTAAAAAAAGGTTTATTATTATAATCAAAAGCAACAACATATAATTTCTATAATTACATCCTCTTTGTCTTCACAAACCTACTGAATCTTAACTAGACTCTATTGATTCAAAACCAGGGATCACTACTGTAAATAAAATCCAGTATTTAAGGGATGAATTAAAAGGAATGAAAGAAAAAGAAAATCTGGAATTCTTTCAGGGTTTTTTAGCACCATCTGTGGATCTGAGTCTCTTGCACAAATTAAGACAAAAGACAGAAGCTGTGGAAATGAAAATTATTCAAGAAATCAGACAAGTGCTGCAATACAGGAATAAATGAAATAAGAAGAAAAGGAGAATGTTAAAATGCAAATGGAAGGAATGCAGCTCCATTACCCTGAATGACTTACGGATCAGGCTGAATAGAAGGAACCATGTTGAAAAGCCAAGATGTTGCAGCATGGTTGTGAAAGTGTGGAATATACCAACGAGATGGTCTCCTGCCCTGTAATAACTCAATGGGATTGTTTTCATCCTGGAGCTCCAAACTCAGTGGGCATTTCAGTCCACGCTTCCCAGAAACTGGCATGGACACCAGCAGCACCAGAAGCAGAAGCTGGAGGTCCATCATTCATGGGGTTTCAGTCTGCTTTCTAAATGGAAGGCAGCCACTGGAGAAGTAGCATAAGATCTCAAAGTCTGGATGGTCATAATTACAGGGAGAAATAATTTCTCCTCTTGGGATCCTAAACTTCCTCTGTGCAGAAGAGAGACTGGAAAAAGCTCCAGTGAAAAATACAGATCCACTCCGAGGGCCCTTTATTGTGGTTGTGTGTCTTTCCTGTCAAGACATGTCCAGAAAGTGATGCTGGATGAAGGGAGTTCAGAAACCAGGGAATTGACTTCTGCTATCCTTCAGCATGGCCTCTTGTCTCCAGATACGGCTGGGGAAGGTCACCCAGAGAGATGGAGTTTGGCAACACTCTAGTCTAGGTTGCTGTCCCTTAACAGTGGGGCTGCCTGTCTTGACGCCAAGGAAGCCAAGGCCACTCTTGAACCCTGCCTTGAACCTGTCCTTTCACATCAGAACTCCATATATGAATCTTAAGTTGGGGCTGATTTTAAAGTTCCTTGTGTCTGAAGTGGAGTTTCATGATGAATGAAGGCCTTCATTACCCATCTTTTCTAACAACATCGATTTTTGGACGAGAGGCAGGAAAGTGACAGCCTGTGGATTATATCATTGGGTAAATGGAGAAAGTTATAGAATTGGTGCATTTTTTCCTTTTCATTTACTCTTTTTGTGTGGTCTTTCCGTGGTCATGTAAGACTTTTTAATAAAGTGTGGGCTGTGAAGTCTGTAGCTGCGATGGTGAAACTGCCCACAATATGGTGGATGGTGTGATCTTGCTCACCCTCACCTAGCCTAGAAAATGGTTTCAGAGTGTCTGGTGGTCCTTCCTATGGTTGTGAAGATGCACATGGTGGGATAGGACCCCTGCGGAGGGGAGGACCTCTGAATTATTCCTCTGAATGATTTCACAGAGTTCTCTTTAGTGAGATTTATTGAGATGGAACAGAAGGGAACAGTCATTCAACTATTTCCCATTTCAAACACAGACGTATGATATTCTTCTGCATGCTATCTGAATGGAAATAATATTTTCTTTCAAATAAAAGGAAGTTTCAGAAGTCTTTCAATATCATGGTATTGTCTCTCATGTTTTTACACTTATTCTGGCTGTGATATACTCCATTGTCTTCAGGCCTGGCCTCAAAAGGATAATGTGGCACTTGGGAGGAAGATGCAGACCAGCAGACCAGCACTGGAGGCCAGGATGGAAGACCTTCACAGCCACCATGTATTTCCCTTGCTGCTCAGGTAGGTGGGCACAAATGTTACCCAGACACTGCAGAAGACCAGCATGCTGAAGGTGATCAGCTTGGATTCACCACAGAGATTGCTGATCAATTGGTCATCAATGTTGATGTCTCATAATGGCTCCTTTTTGCAAATATGATCCCTATGCAAATTCTATTTTAAGGAGATAGGAAAAATCTGATGGATCAGACTGAGGTCAGTCTAAGATTCACACAAATAACTCTGGTTCTTCCACAAGCAGAAGAAGGCTGAGACTGATGGCTTTGCTCCACAGGCAGCCATGGCGTGTGCCTCTCCTGGCCCCCTCTCTCACCCTGAAGCAGCGCCCCAGCCCCAACCAGCAACAGACCACCACCTCCTCTGCCTCCCTTGAAGTCCTTGCCCCATGCTGCCCCACAAGCCTCTGCCCTCATCGCTCCTTCAACCTCGCTCTACCACCAATCAATTGCCCCACTGGAATGCTTCAGTTCCCCACAAGGTGGGGGGCAATAAAAGCACAGAGTGGGAGGGAGCAGAAATGAGAGAGATCCTGGCCTTTGGCTGTCCTCCCCTGCAGACACTCTGAGGTCCCACGGAGACCCAGAGGCTGCCCGCCATCAACCAGAGGCTTCTGCTGCTCTCAGATCTGGGGGACATGCTCGCCCCACAAGGGTCCTCACTACTTTCCTTGGCAGGGGCACCAAGCCTCTGGAGACAGAGCCCCAATGTGGGGAGGGAAGAGGTGCAGAAGCCTCCACCCAGCATCCCATGGTGGGCTGGAGGAAGCCCGTCCCAGCTCCCGACTGCCCCACTCCTTGCCCCCCACCACCCTCAGCTAGCCCCCAGGAGGGAGGGAGGCCAGGGTGAAGGGAAGGCAGCAGGCAGGAAGCAGGAGCAGGGGCCCAGGTGGCGCTGCCTGACCTGGCTACAAGGGAGTGGGGAGGCAGGGGCAGCATGGCGATGCAGCTGTGAAGGAGCCCTTTGGATGGGGGCCAGGGATGCCTAGAGGAGGAAAGGAATGGAAGGGGAGTTGAATCCCACCTTCCACATCAAAGCCAACTGGGGCTCTGAGCCAATCACCAGGGGACCGGGAGTTCGAGTCCTGCCTTAGGCATGAATGCTGGTGGGTAAGTTTCATCCACCCTCCAGAAGGTTCTGCCTTCTAATCCTCCCACAGGCTCCATGCATTCTCTGGGGACTGTGGACCAATCCCCAGGAGGCTCTGGGTTCCAGTCCCACCACGGTACTTTTGATTGGGGATGTAAAACTGGGGTTTCAAATTGAAATGGGATACCAGAATTAGGCATTCTTGGGTTTTGAGATGGCCGGGTGTCCCTTCCTGTGGGATGTGATGGAGGAAAGTCATGTTGTGGGAAACACACCTGTTCCAAGTTGGCTAAAGCCATCAGCCTCTGCCTTCTGCCTGTGGGCAACCAGAGGCCTCCGTGTGTCACTGAGAATCTCAGAGAGACATTGGTCCGATCCCTCAGAGCTTTCTTAAAGCAGCTTAAAATGGAATTTGCAAAAGTGCTCAAGTCACAATTAGAAGCCGTTCTGAAATATCAAAATGGGTCATTTCTGGTGGCACTCTTGTTGACGACGGATCGGAGACTGCAATTGTAAGTGGCTTTGATCGCGCTTACCCTGTTGGAGGGGTCCCTGAGGGACCGGAATCATCTGACCCACCTTGTAGGGGTGGGGGAAGAGGAGAGACCACCAGCTGGGTCAAAGAGAGCGCATCTCCCCTGTCTTGGAAAACTCCCCTAGAAGACAGGGAGAAGCAGCAGTCTTTAATGGCTGCCCTGAAGGGAAAGCTGCTGGGCGCAAGTTTGTGCTGGATAGTGAAAGTGGTGAGCGGCGTGTAACGGATAAAAGACTTTGAACATTTTTTTGATAACCCGAAAAGCGGAACGAAAGAGCCCTCATTTGGAAGAGTGGTAGCAGAGAGAGAATGAAATAAGGGAAAATATAAGGTAAAAAAAACCGGAAATAAAGAATTATATGTGATTAGAGACTAAATGTAAAATAACATATAGAACTGGACATTACTCAGGAATTGGATAAAATGCTGGACTTATTTGGAACTGATAAAATTTAATATTAATACTATGGAAAAGTGAATTAAAAATTAAGAATTTTAAGAAGAAAGTGATACAGAGCACCATCCTAAGGGTTAAAGACTTCCTTCTTTTATGTTTCTATGGAAAATTACTGATGATATAGAAGAAATGGAGTAAAAGATTATTAATATAACAAAATAGCGGACTACCTGGATCTCGTCAATGGGCTTCCATCCTGGTTTCAGCAAGAGCGGCATTGGTAGCACTGATGGATGATCTCTGGAGGGCCGGGACAGGGGTTTTCCTCCGTCCTGGTCCTATTAGACCTCTCAGCGGCTTTTGATGATCGACCATGGTATCCTTCTGCGGCGCCTCGGGGGGAGTTGTAGGGGGGCACTGTACTCCAGTGGTTCACCTCCTACCTCTCTGAGTGAATGATGGAACTGGCATGAGACAGAGGTCCACCTCGAGGGTGCTCTCTTGTGAAGTCCCTCAGGGGTCCTCTCCCCTGCTATTTATCTATATGAAGCAGCTGGGTGAGATCATCCGTGGTTTGGGGGAGTGATTCCATCAATATGCAGATGATACTCAGCTGTATATCTCCACCCGAACCAGATCGGTGATGCCCTCTCCCTGATGACCCAGTGCTTGATGCGTGGGATCTGGATGAACGGAAACATGCTTCGTCTCAACCCGGCCAAACTGAGTGGCTGTGCATACCGCGGCATGGCCCAGTCAGGATTATCCATCTTTAACCATAGAAGTGGTGTTGCCCCCTGTGGATGAAGTGAATCTGGGGGTCTCCTGGATGCGGCTTTGGAGGAGGCAGGTGGGGGGCGTCGCCAGAGACTTTGCCCAGCTCGTTTGGTTAGCCAACTATGCCCTTTTCTGGACCCCGATGCCCTGCTTTGATTACTCATGCCCTTGTCTCCAGAGACTACTGCAACTCTCTATTTAGGACTACCCTTGCATACTATCCGGGAGTGCAGCTGGTGCAAAATGTTGTGGGTGGTGATGGAGTTTCCGGTTCTCCCATGTTACCCCCTCCTCGCTGTCTGCATTGGCTGCGGTTGTGCTCGGTGTGAATTCAAGGTGTTAACACTAACATACAAAGTCCTCCATGACATGGGTCATAATATTTAAGGAAGCGACTCCTGCCGACATCAAGTACTAACAGCCCTGTCGCGATCACATAGGCAAGGACTCCTTGGGGTCCCGTCGGCTGGCCAATGCCGGTTAGCAGTCCCCGGCGACGAGCCTATTCTATTGCGGCCCCTGACCTCTGGAATCAACTTCCCCGAGGGTCGTCTGGCTGACCTCAGCTTCGCCGTGGGTGAAGACCTGGTTATTTAACCAAGCTGGGCTGTGACCCTTTGGGGGGGATGGTTTTTATCATGGTTTTATCGTGTATTTATGTAATTGTATCTTAATGGGGCTTGTTAGTTTAATTCTTTTTTAATTATTTATTGTTTTCTTGTTTTTTGTGAGCAGCAGTCTTCGGAGATGGAGTGACATACAAGTCTCATTAATAAATAAATAAATAAATAAATAAATAAATAAATAAATAAATAAATAAATAAAATCCTGGAAGCTTTATAAAAGAGGATTATAGTTAAATATAAAAGAATGCAATACTTTGTGACTGTTAGAGGTTGATTATGACAAGAAAACAGAACAAAGAGAAAGCAAGATAAAGGAGACTTTTGAAAAGGACTATAGGAGAAAACTTGACTTTTAACAAAAAAAATTAACAATAGACCAAAGAAATGGAAAATAAGTAAAAGAATTTAAGTTGGAGCTCCAAAATGCGAAGAGAATGTTTAAAGAAAGAATGAAAAACTGGTGGAGTGAATGCTGAGTAAAAAGTAATGGTGTCACAGCTTCATGAAGAACAAAACTCAGAGACAATGAAAATAACAGCCTTGATCAACATGAAGAACAAGGGCCATTGTCAAAGGATATAA
>SOZL01001164.1:31931-88789 GCA_009733165.1 Naja naja
TTGTTAATTGTACCTGCAGTTCAGCGAACAGCTGAATTGCCGGCCTGGCCCCACCTTCCCCTCCCCTCCGGAAGGTTCCTCCCCCCACAAAAAAAAAGCTGCCTGAAGATCCGTGAGCCACTTTGGCTCAGGCCCTTCCGATTCCCCCCCGGTTCCTCTCTCTGCCAAGCGAAGGAATCGCAGAAAGGCTTCCAGAATGGGGCTTCCTCACTTCGGAATTGGGAGTTGCCAGAAAGGAGGAGGACCATGGGATTCTCCCTTCTGCAGCATCATCAGTCTCGGCAGAGTCTCCCTTGACTTCATCCACTGCAGGAGAAGTTCGGTGCAGAGAAGAAGCCCAGTTGGTTATTCAGGCCAAGATCCCCCATCCTCCTTCAGGTGAAGCCCCAAAGAATCTGCCCAGAGACCGATGACGCTCAAACAGGGGAATTCTCATTGGTGCTGCCCCTCGTTCTGGTCCCTCCCACCCCAAAAGTCTGAGATAAAGGCTTCTTCCCCCTATGCAGAACCGTGGATTCGTCCTCTGGGGCTGGGAGCCTCTGGCCCCACACACACACTCACAGGCACACACACACACACACCTGTTTTCATTTCACACGATGAAGATTCTACTGAAGGAAGAGTTGCTGCCTAGATGACAAGGGGGAGGGGTAGCCCGGCAGCCAGCCAGACTTGGGGGTCACAGACAAAGACCCCCCCCATCTGAAGGAAACTAAATCAGGCAGAGGTGGAGAGGATCTGCAGGGATCTCTCCTAGCCCAGCCGGATCCTCCCCCCCCAGCCTCTCCCTCTTCCCGGGGAATCCTCTGCTCGGCTCTCCTCGGAAAGGCCAGCAGATTCCATTCCCGAAACAGAAAACCTTCACTGCCTCAAGCCCTGCAGGGCAAGCAAATTAGCCCACCAGTAACAGCGAAGATTCCTCAGCAAGGAGACATACATCAAGCAGCAACTCCCCAGCTTAACCCAAAGGCATGGAGTTCCTGCCACAACCTCAACACAATTCAAGCTCAGAGGTTCACCAAAATAACGCGGTTGGCCTGCCCAGCATCATTGAAGCACATCCATTGTATGCATTGCAGGACACCCCCTCAGGATATAGTGGAAGAAGGCTACAAGCCTCGCCGATACAAACCTGGACCCAGTTTACAGGAATCCAAAGGAGACCTGATTGTGCCCCATCAACTTCAAACACCTCACCATACCAATGCACCTTACCTACAACCCCCTGCAACCTCAGCCGATGATCCAGCACTCTGGAGGAGTTGGCACTAAGGAGAGGAAAGCTAGATTTAGCTGCTAATGGTGGTAACAAATTTTCTGACAAGCCAGGCAAGGGTATCTACTATGGAAGAGTATCTTCATGTGCATCATTCAGGCTGCATGCCTGCAGCCAGACGAAGTTCTCGACATTTGATAGCATGGCTGGGGCCGCATCTTCAAAAGCAGCGAGGACTTTACAGAGCCCACATAAGAGACCCATAATGCTGCCCTCCGGCTACGTGGTAGAGACTCGGCGAGGAGTATGGCGCTCCCACAGAGGTGGAATCCTCACTCTTGGACCACTTCAACAGCTTCCCTAAAATCAGTCTCCACGAACCTAGCCAGCTCAGGGACTTCTCTAACATACTTATACAGCTGAGAGCACCACAAAAGGAATCCCCACTTGCCGGGACTCGCTTGTCTTAACCAGTTCGAAATGCAAAGCAAAATCATTCAAAAACCACCACAGCTGTTAATTGAACAATGGATCCAGTTGCCTGAGGCCTTCAGGGCCAATGGTCCAAACCAAGAACCTCCCTTTGCCCTTCTCGAAGAATTTGTGGCCCACCAGGCACAAACTGCAATGACACCCCAGACCCCAGACTCAGAGCTGATAGTCCCCCAACTGACAAAAGAGCCAGCAGGAGTCTGCACCGTCCATGGGTCTGGCACAAACTGCAGGGGAGAATCCCTCGTGTCTACACATAAACGGTTCGCTACCTCGCCCATAAGAAATATGGGTGAAAACCAATCGGAGACAACCCAAATAGGCTTCTGAGAAACAAGAAAGTCCAGATTTGTCCACTCCCACAATCCCGCACCCACTGAACAGGTGCAAGGTGTTTGGAAAGAAACCAAAGGAAAGCTGTGATGGGGAGTACAAACTCTGCTGCAACAAGATAGGGGGGTCAACAGATGCCCAGAACCAGGGCCGCTGTGTGGATTCCCTGCTGAAGGGTTCAGCATTTAATCTCTGGAGATCTGAGAATGTCAGGCTGGTTCAGTTCTTGTAGCTACCAACAATCCGAAAAGATCCACTTTCTCCGCTGCTCTCTCTCTCCCCGCACCACGCTCTCCTCCTCAGTGAAGCCCAAAGGACTCTGCCCGAGACTGATGATGCTGTAGCAGGGAGAATTCTCATGGTGCTGCCCCTCTTCTGGCCTCCCACCTCCAAGTCCGAGATCAACGCTTCCTCCCCCCAAGGCAGAACCTCGGATTCATCCCTGGGCTGGAAGCCTCTGCCCCCCCCCCCCCCGCACACACACAACTCACGCGCGCGCGCACACACACACTACACACACGTTTCACTTCATGGATGAAGAAATTCTGCCTTAGCAAGAGTTTGCTGCCCAGATGACAAGGGGGAGGGGAGCCCTGCAGCCAGCCAGGACTTGTGGGTCCACAGACAGCCTCCAATCCCAAAGGGAAGCTAAACCAGGCAGAGTCGGAGAGGATCTGCAGGGATCTCCTCCCCCCCCCCCCCCCCCCCCCGCCCCCCGGTCACGGGAATCCTCCGCTCCGTCTCTCTTGGGAAAGGCGCAGCTTCGCTGTGCAGAGAAAACTGATTCCCTTCCTTGAAACCCGCGTCTCTCTTTGCTCAGAACGTCTGGACGAACCGGCTCTTCCGATTCTCCGTCCCTCAACCCCAAGTGAAATTTGTGGGGAAACACCTCTCCATGTTCTTGTCTCGCCTTCTTCTGCTTGTGGGAGAACCAGAGGCATCTCTGTGCTCGCTGGGAATCTTAGACTGACCTTCTGTCTATCAGCTTTTTTATCGCCTTTAAATGGAATTTGCAAAGGGATCCTATTCTCAGTTAGGAGCCATTCTGAGACCTAAACACTGATGACCAATTGATCAGCAATCCTGTGGCTGGAGAGCAGAGCATCTTCCATGGGTGCCCCTTCCTAGAACCCTAAAGTCCCCCTTCCCACTTACTTCCCCCCTTCTTGGACCTGGATGAACATTATGCAGCATTGAAGCTTTATGACCAGGTCAATGATGCAGCTGCCTTGAGACAGGATCCTCCTGGGGAGACTCCCAAGGTCCCCTTTCTGGACATCTCTCCAGCCCTTCACAGACAAGACAAGCTTGGAAGAGGAGCAGAGAAATGCTTTAGGTACAAGCTGTAGTGGAAAATTAAAGGGCGTGAAAACTGCTATTTTATTTCTCTGCTTGAGGAAAGAAAAAAACATACAGTGGAAATTGCTTTACACACTTTATTTTTTATTTGCTTTTTTATTTTTTTTTTTTTGGTGTGAAATAAAAACAACCCCTAACTGAAATCCCAGACAGCTGCTCTGCTGAACTCATTCTGCAAAGGAGATTTTATCAGGAAATCAAGAAAGAATCACATAAGAAGGATGAAGATTTCCTCCCAGCTGAGAGCCGGTCAAACAAGGCATTTCACATCATTCCAGCATTCTCAGGGAGAGGATCAGGCAACCAGGCTGGTATTTGGTTCCCACAGCTTCCTGCTGACCTCTTTTCCTGCTCACTCAGTCTCACACACACTTTAGCTGCTGTCAGTAGGAACAAGGGCCCACTTAGTTTTTTATAAGGTGTCACAATCAGTAGCTGTTGCCGAACAGCAAATCCTCTAAATGAATTTCACAGAGATTTATTGAGCTGAAAGGAAAGGAAGCTACAAGAGTTCCTTGTACAGGTTGTTCAATGATTTCCCATTTTCAAACATATATATACAATTTTCTTTCACTCCTGCATACTATAAATGAAAATAATATCTCCTTTCAAATAAAAGAAACTTCAACAATTCTTCCACTATCACAATGATGTTATACCTCATGTTTTTACATTCGATCTAGCTGTGAGATGCTCCTTTGTGTTCAGCTCTGGCCTCAGAAGGATAACGTAGCACTTGGGGATGAAGATGCAGCCCAGCAGACCAGCACTGGAGGCCAGGATGGAGAACACCTGCACAGCCACCATGTATTTCCCTTTGGTGCTCAGGTAGGTGGGCACAAAAGTCACCCAGACACTGCAGAAGACCAGCATGCTGAAGGTGATCAGCTTGTTCGTTGAAGGCCCCAGGTAGGTTCCTGGCCAGGAAAGCCACCGTGAAGCAGATGGCAGCCAGAAAGCCCATGTAGCTGAGGGTGACATAGAACATGACAACGGCCCCTTCATTGCATTGCAGGATAATCTCTCTGGGCTGGGAGTGGAGATCAGAGTCAGGAAGGGGGAGAAAATCCCAGCCAGATGGAACAGATGATCACTTGAACACCAGAAGAAGATAGGATAATGGAATTGGCCAAGCTCTTCCCCAACCATCTCTTCACTCCATTTCCTGGTTTCGTGGCCAGGAAAGCCAGCACCACTGTGATGGTTTTGGCCAAGAGAGAAGAAACAGCAACCGAGAAGGTGATGCTGAAGACCATCTGTCGGAGAAGGCAGGTGGCTTTCCTTGGCTGACCAATGAAGAGCAAAGGAGTCAAGAAGCAAAGCAGGAGGGAGACCAGGAGGATGTAGAGAGATCCCGTTTGTTGGCTTTGACAAGGGGAGTTTCTTGGTATTTAATGAAGATGATTATAACAATGCCTGTGCTTAGGAAGAAGAATAGGGCAAAAGAGACCAGGATGATGCCCAGAAGTTCTTCATAAGACAGGAAGGTTATAGCTTTGGGATACATTGACTCTGTTCTTATTGGGATATTGATCATCTGGACACTTGGTGCATTTTTCTGTACCTGAGAAAGCAAAAAAACAGTATTTTTTTATTAAGTCAAAAACAACATTTTCTAATATTCTGTTTTTTAACATTTCAAGAAATACCATTTTTTGACAACGCCTGATTCCAAGAACATTTTCAAGATGTTTTGCATATACATTCCATAGAAAAGAAAGGACAATATAATTTTCAAATACCTATATGGCTAAGGTCAGGGATGGGATGCTACCGTTTGGCCTGGTTCTATAGAACCGGTAGCTCTGAAGAGCAGCAGACACCGAACCGGTTCAGTGTCTGCTGCTCTGTTTGGCCTACCCACTCATCTGGGCTCTTGGCTGCCCTTTATTTCCTGTTTTTTCAACCTCAGCTGCTTTGCATGGCACAGCTGAGGTTGAAAAAGCAGGAAAGAAGAGGATTTTCAAATGCTGCGCACCCTCACGCAGCGCTTGTCAGCTGTCCGGGCAGCTAGCTGAGGTTTTTAGGAAATGGTTTACAGGTGCGCGCAAAACACTCTCTCCGCCAGGTGGGATTCTACCTGCCAGAGATGGCAAATCACACCACTGGCTGGCCCCTCCCCGCCCACTCACTCCTTACCTGGCATGCGAGCCATTCAACTTGCCTGGTTTGTTAAGTTGCTATTTTTCCTTCCCCCCCCGACCGCTTTCTGTGCCGGAGATTTAGATTAGTCGATGGATTTCTTGCTTTTAGCTAATCTAAAAGCAGAGCTGAGGCTGAAGCTTCTATTATTCAGTGCAGACTCGGGTAGCAGATGGCAGAAACACAGATCTCTAAGTGAATCTGTGATTCTGTGAGCAACTCAATATGCCTGCCTGCTTTGCCTGACTTTCAGTAAAAGTTGCTCTTTTTTAATTAAAAAATCAATATTTACATAAATATTTATAATATTTACATAAATATTTATAATATTTATAAACCATGCCCAGCCAGTCACAAGACCACCAAGCCATGCCCAGTCAGCAAGCGCCCAGCCAGTCACATGACCACCAAGCCACACCCACAAATTAGGCCACACCCACAGAACTGGTTGTTAAAAATTTTGAATCCCACCCCTGGCTAAGCTATATGAAATTGGCGGATTTCTAGTGCATTTGGAATAAACAAAATAAGAGTTGAGCTTCAATGCATGCTTTAATTTGCACTTTCATGAAAATGTTCTGGATGGATCCAGTCCCCCAAGGTCTCCCACTTTCCTCAGTGTCACCCACCTTCCTGAGTGGAGAAGGTCCCCTCTGGACAAGGAACGCAGTCATAGCAGCAAAGTGGCTCTCCTTCTCGAGTCCTCTTGACAAATCCAGGAGGACAACTTCCCACACATCTGGACTGAGGCAGGGACTGAGCAGAAAAACAAAGAATGGCAAAGAAAATGTATTATGATTCATAGTCCATGGGAAATGGGGGGAATTCTGGGCTTCACTTAGGTGAATATGAAATCTCTGACTCCTTCCAAACAGGTGTAGGAGATGTGACCCTGGCAGGTTCTTTCCTCCTTTGTTCCTCCCTTTTGCTTCTGGCATGACACATTGCAATAGGGACTTTTCTACTTAATAAAGTCTGGAGGGATGGAATTGAGAAAAGATTTAAGCATTAAGTGGCAATCGGTTCCTCCTCATGGCTGTATTAAAATGCATTCCTCCACTCTTCATCTATCCATGGTTAGGATGGTCCGCTCATATTCAATTTTTGAATACATTTGTTGTCAAAGATGTGTTAAATTGTTATTCTATTAGATTTATTTAAGTAGAATAAAATGTGATTAAGAAGAAACCTTCTGACCAGTAGGACCTGGAAAGGTTTCTCCTGGAGTACAGAAACCTTGCAAGCTGCCCCCTTTGCCCTAGTTCAAAACAGTCTCCCAGTTGAGAGATAAAAGAAAAATCCTCATAAATTATAGCTGATGATGTTACCTAGTTTGGGTAATGAAACGTCTGCAAGAAAACAAGCAAGCTCAGAGAGAGCCCTCATGTCGACCTCGAGCTACCAATATTCTCCTTTATTAAGACTAAAGGTTTCTGCATAGTTTCTAGAACTGCGGTGAGATTGAGGTGAGATCATGAGAACGTGTCCCTGAAAAAGATTAAGTCGCCAATCTTTGGCTGCAACAGATGGGACATGAGGATGAGTCCTGGGTCAGAAGGAGATATTTCTAAGGCCCATCCAGTTATCCAAGAAAAAGTCCTTTGCGTTGAAGAACTGCGATTAGGAGACTCCAACTGGCATGGAAAGACAGGCCAAGATTTAATATTAGTTAAGTTTGGAGACTTTTTTTTTGCCCAGTGGGACTGAAGGTAGCTAACAGTCAAGCTAAACAAGGTCATTCAAGGATTTTCAGATGAAGAATCCTCTTAATAGCCAAAGGCAGAATCTGAGTAGCGTTTCCTGTCACAATCTCTCTCCTTACTTCTGATATCAGGAAGGGCTTTTCTTTGAATCAAAGTTGTGTCTCAGTGCTTCAGGTTTCTGGGTCAAGGGATTATCTCACTGGTCATTTGATGTGAACTGAAAGTCTTGGATCGCCTTCCTTGGGGGAAGGCCAATGGCTGCCCCAGTTGGGTGAAAGAGAGATAGGGCTAACCTTGACCTGGGCTGGACTACTTAAAAATAGCTCCATCCAGTCGTGATCCAGTTTCATCTCCTTCAGTCCAAACCTCAGTTCAGGACTCTTCAACAGAATTCCCTTCTGCTTTGCTGTTTCAGGACAAGGCTATCCACAACTCAACGTCCAGCACTTGAGGGTTTCCCATCCCAGGTTGGAATCAGCCAAAAACAGTCTTCAATATTATCAGTATCTGAAGAAGACCTTGGTCAGTAGTGCTGAAGCCTCCCAAGTGCTCTATAGAAAGAAAACTATAAGGTTCTACTCCCCACATTCAATTCTGAGTGAAGGTCATTGGCCCAGATAAGTAATAGGAATAAGAATAGAATGAAATGAGCTGGAAGGGACCTTGGAGGTCTTCTAGTCCAGCCCCCTCCTCAAGCAGGAGAACCTATAGTACCATCTCAGACAAGTGACTCTCCAGTCTCTGCTTAGAAACCTCCAGTGATGCAGCGCCCACAATTTCTGGAGGCAACTTCTGTTCCACAGGTTAATTGTCCTCACTGTCAGGAAGTTTCTCCTTCATTCCAGGTTGCTTCTCTGCTTGATTAGTTTCCATCCATTGTTTCTTTCTTTTTTTTAAATTACATTTTATGCCCCTCTCCCGAAGACTCAGGGCGGCTTACAATTTTTGGGATGCAACCCAGTGTGCTCAGCAATAGCCTTCCTTCCATTGTATATGCCTGCATATTACTAAGCGCATTTTTACAAGGTCAGCTTATTGCCCCCAACAATCTTGGGTCCTCAGTTTACCTACCCCAGAGAGGAAGGCTGAGTCAACCTTGAGCCTGGTGGGATTCGAGCCTACAGTAATTGTAGACAGCTGGATCTTAAGAGCAGGCATTTAACAGCCTGAGCCACCAAGGACTCTTGACCTGCCTTCTGGTGCTTTGGAGCATAATTTGACTCTCTCTTCTTTGTGGCAGCCCCTCAAATACTGGAATCACTGCTATCATGTCACCTCTAATTCTTCTTTTCTTCAGACTAGCCAGACCCAAATCCTGCAGCCGTTCTCCATATGTCTTGGTCTCCAGGCCTTTGATCATCTTAGTTGCTCTTTCTTTGCACTTTTTCCAAAGTCTCTTTTTTTGTAGTGTGGTGACCAAAATTGGTTCTGGTCTGGTCTTACTAAGGCTTTATAAAGAGGTACTAATACTTCATGTGATTTTGCTTCTATGCCTCTGTTTATACAACCAATGAGCGTACTGGCAATAGGACCTTGATGCTGGTAGGAGGCGTTTCTGCAAGTACCCCGACGCAAGCCATGAAGGGCTTTATTTATTTATATTTGAACTTGAACTTGAACTTGAACTTATAGGTTAGCAGCAGCACCTTGAATCTTATACTTGACATAATTGACATTTAGTCACAAGAAAGAAGCTGCAGGGAAGAAGTTTCCTAGGCAAGAACTATTAGAAGCTTTCTATCTCTACTTTCTGAGGAAAGGACTTTTGGGACTCCAGCTGCATAGGCAGTTGTTAGATAAAAGACTCTGATAATACTCAGAAGAAACAGAGGACATTGGTATGATTTTTCTCAATATTTATTTGTTTTATCTGCTTGCTGTTACAATAAACAAGTTCTGGACTGAATTCCTCTGGGCTCAATTCTTTTGAATAACTTTATTGTAGACAAGGTTTATTCCATCATCAATTTAATTAATCACAGGATTAATTAATTTCTACACACTTTGGGTGAGAAACTTTTATTTTAAAAATAAATAAATAAAGGAGTACACCAGATAAAAGAATTATTAAAGAAAGAGAGACAGAAAAGCTAAGAATAGCGGCAAATGGCAAGGAACTGTCAATTTTATTTGGATTTTTTTTATTTCTTGAGGATAAAAAAGTTCTTCGTCTGGCTTCTTCTTTTAAATAACTGGACTGGACTGAACTTAAAAACAAGAAGAATTTGAATCTTTTTTTTTTTTTTTTCTTAAATATACAAAGTACTTTTCCTTTTGACTTTCCTTTTTCCTTTCACTGCTTAGAGTACAGAGATCCAGTGTAACTAAGGAACAACTATAAGGAAAGCTAAGCAACACTGCCATCTGGAGGTCACATGAAAAATCTTTTTCTTCAGAAAAACTGTAATTATTTTTACTTACAGAGAAGTGGAGAAAGATAGTCAGCACTGAAGACAGGTGTTGACTTTAAAGTTGAATAAGATTAAGAGAAAGAAAGAACACTGTGACCTTGAACAAGATATTTACTTTTGACTTTGGCTTTCTGGATTGACTGAATGTTACAATGAGATTTTGCTTTACTTAATTATAATGGATTTATAAATTACAGCTGGCACCTTCCTTTTTTTGTTGTTCTGTCTTTGTTTTGTTTTTGATTATTCTATTTTTGCTGAAGTACATTTTGGATTTATTTTTTTCTCCTCCCCTTTACTGGCTTCCTTTATTTTTTTGGTCCAGTTTTTTTAATATGGATTAATTTTGGATTGTTTTTTTTTCTCATCTTTCCTTATATTTCTTCTTTTTCTCTTTTAGTTTTTCTTCTTCCTCTTATTGATTGATTGACTAGTAAGTGGACTATCTTTGGATTTGTGGCTGCTTTTTCTCTCTCTTGGCATTCCTTTTTCCTATTTTATGTAGAAGTGGGTGGATTTGCATTGCTATTTCCTTTTCCCCTTATTTTTTAGGGAATTTTCCTCTGGTCTCCTTATTGGGCTTTTGAATTTTATACACTTTTATTCTATTTTTTTACTGGATTTACAGTTTTCTTTTTGCTATTGGATTTCATCAATTCCATGATTGTTTTTGTCTCCTTTTTTCTCTCTTTCTTTTTCTTCTTTTTGCTCCTCTTTTTTATTGGATAAAACTGGATTAAGGCAGAGAAGAATTTGAAGATTGGTTTTTATCTTCCTTTGGGTTTTTGCGAATGGATTATAATTTGATTTGACATGAATAAGAGAATACCTACAGGATCATCAATTCCTACTTCCTCATTGCTGAACCCAGCTGGTCAACAATCTATTACTATGATGTTATGGCAGGAGAAAGATAAAGAAAAGGAGACTTCTATGCAAGAAATCAAGTCAATGTTACAAGTAATACAAGTCCAAGGGAAGCCTGCAGAGGTTAGAATGGAGAAGCTGGAGGAAAGGATGGAGAAGATGGAAGGAGATATACAACAGGTATTAACGTATATGGGAAAAAATACAGAAGATGGAAGAAAGAGGTGATAAAACAGATAAGAAAGTGGAGAAATAGATAATAGACTGACAAAGGTCAAAAGGGAGAAAGGGAAAGATTCAATATTTTGGGAATGGAAAAGGCTGATTTCTATCTAAGATTTCAACATATTGAGAAAGAAAAGGGAGAAACCTTAAAAGAAATTATGACAGAAATACTAGCAGAACCCTTGGAGATGACTAAAGAAAAAGTGATGGATGGAATGGATGAAATATAGAGAGTATTTACCAGATATGCAATGAGAAACAAACTACCCAGAGAAGTACATGTGAGATTTACCAAGAAACAATAAGAACTGCAATACTGCAGAAGGCAAGAGACAATCTATTGAAGTACAAAGGAAAAAACATTATAGCCTTGAAACAAATACCAAGAAAAGTGAGAGATTTAAGAAGAGAATATCAATTCTTGACAAAGACGTTAATCAAAAAAAAATTAACTATAGATGGCTGATTCTGGAAGGTTTGACATTTATTTGGTGAGAACAAAGACATAGAACTGACTCAGTGGAGAGTGCAGAATTATTCTATGATCAATACTTTGGAAGAACAGTAGACAACCGAGCAAGAGAAGAGGAACTTAAAATACAAGCAGAAATGGCAATGGAAATGGAGAAGGAACAAAGGGAGGAGAGAGACAGAGGAGGGAACAGTAGGTGCCAAATGATAATTACAGAAGCAAGGGAACAGAGAACAACAAGAGCAATAAATCCTAACTATAAACTATAAATAATGGAAGAGGAAAAAAATTGATTTGTATAAATATAAATGGATTAAATTCTGCTATTAAAAGGAAAAAGATATTTCATAAACTAGGAAAATTAAACATGGATATAATCTCCTTACAAGGAGTGCATATCAAAAGACAACACGATGATTTGTTGAATTGTTCTAGAATTGGGACTATATTTACATCATTGGCACAACAAAATAAAAGAGGAGTCACCTTATATATTAGAAATACAATTAAAGCCAAACAAATCTATGCAAATGAAGAAGGAAAAATATTGATGGTTTATAATACAGACAATAACTCAAAAGTACTTTTAATTGCAATCTATGCTCCCAATAACCAGCAGACCAATTTTATAAGAGTTTACATAATAAAATAATTGAACTGGATTATGATAAGTTATGCATTCTTGGAATTTTAATGCAATTGTAAATACTGAACTGGACTATAAAACACAGAAAACATAAGAAGAACAGGAAAATATTACCTCAATCTTTTAAGATGGTGGAGGAGCTGAGTATCAAAGATATATGGAGAGAATTGAATAGCAAAAATAGACAATTTACATTTTATCAAATAGACATTTATCATGGTCAAGAATAGACATGATTTGGATGTCAACAGATTTAATACCTAATATCCAAGAAGCAAATGCCTTGGTGGTGCAGGCTGTTAAATGCCTAGCACTTAGTTCCAGCTGCCTGCAATTAGTGCAGGCTTGAATCCCACCAGGCTCAAGGTTGACTCAGCCTTCCATCCTCTCGAGGTAGGTAAATTGAGGACCCAAGATTGTTGGGGCAATACTGACTTTGTAAAAATGCCGCCTAGTAATAAGCAGGCATATACAATGGAATGAAGGCTATTGCTGAGCGCATTGGGTTGTACTCCAAAAATTGTAAGCCGCCCTGAGTCTCCGGAGAAGGTGGCATATAAATATGAATTAAAAAAAATATTGATACAAACATTTGGGCTGACCACTATCCAATAAGGATTAAGTGGAAAGGACAGAAGAAAAGATCAAGATGGAGTTTGAATAATTCAATTTTGAAAGAAAAAGAATTTATTAAACACCTGAAAAAGTTTGGCTTTCTTCCCTAAAGAAAAACAAACCAGGAGAAACCTCATTACAAAATGTATGGGACACTATGTAAGCGTATATCAGAGGGGTAATTATAACTTACAAGAAGAAAGAATATTAAAAGAGACAAACACAATTTTTAGAACAAGAGTATAAAAACTGGAGAAAGATTTACAAAATATCCACAACACAAAAATACCAAAAATCAAATGGATATAATTAAACATAAAATTGGACTAATGGAAAAAAGAGAAGATTAGAGGAGCTAAACATAACTACTTTGAAAATGCAAATAAACCAGGAGATGGTTAGCATACAAATTAAAAAAAAAGAATGAAAGAGAATACCACAATTAATGGATGAAAATGGCATGTTATGTTATGAAAATGAAGAGAAGAAAAAAATAGTACAGAAATTTTATGAGAAACTATATGATCAGGGGCAGTATTAGAAAACAAAGTACAGCAATATCTACAAGAGGCAGAACTACCGAAAATACCCGAGGAACTAAAGACCATGTTAGATGAAAAAATAACAATGATGGAGTTGACAGAAGCAATAAATACACAAAATACTGGAAAAGCTCCTGGCCCGGATGGGCTACCAGCTGAATTTTATAAGACAATTCAGAAACAATCTCTACTACAATGTTGGAAGTATTGAATGGGGTTTTGACAATAAATAAAATACCCGATTCATGGAGAGAAGCATATAAGTGTAACCATTTATACCAAAAGAAGATACTGACCCACAACAAATAAAAAATTATAGACCAATATCCCTGCTAAATGCTGATTATAAAATATTTGCTTTAATAATGGCAGAAAGACTAAAAAATATTTAAACTATTTTATACATTCAGATCAAATGGATTTCTGCCCAAGAAACAAATAAAAACAATATGAGGATAATATTGAACACTTTGGAATATTATGAAACTTACTCAGAGAAACGAATGGCATTAGTGTTTTTAGAATGCACTGAAAGCATTTGACAATGTGAATTGGCAGTTTATGTTGATGCAATTGGAGGAGGTGGGTTTGGAGACAGGTATATGAATGCATTAAAAGCGATATATAATAAGCAAACAGCAAGAGTAATGATAAATGGAGAATTGACAGAAAACTTCAACATTCTAAAAGAACTAGACAAGGCTGTCCGTTATCACCATTATTATTTGTATTGACATTGGAAGTCTTGAATAGAATTAATAGAAATATTAGAAAAAATGGAGAAATAAGGGAATGAAAATAAAAATGAAGAGTATAAATTACAAGCCTTTGCAGAAGGTTTGGTTTTCATATTGGAAGAACCATTGGAAACAGGCTCAAAGTTGATTAGAGAAATAGAGGAGTTTGGTGAAGTAGCAGGACTGAAAATAAACAAAGAAAAACCAAAATTTTGGTGAAAAATATGACAGAAAACAAAAGAAAAGACTAATGGACAAACTAAATATTCAAATTACAAAAAAGTGAACTACTTAGGGATACAAATGACAGCTAGATGTGGAACACTTAAAAGGAATAACTATGACAGATTATTACAACAGATTGCGATAGATCTAGAAAAATGGAAAAATCTACCACTATCTTTAATAGGTAAAATAGCGACAATTAAAATGAACATACTGCCAAAAATACTGTATCTATTTCAAACGATTCCAATAAGACTGAAAATTTCTTTTTTGAAGGCTTAAATAAAATGATGATGAAATTTATTTGGCAGGGGAAAAGGCAAGAATCAAGATAAAATTATTACAGGATGCAAGGTTGAGAGGGGTTTTGGATTACCCAATTGGGAATTATATTATCAGGCAACAATATTGATGTGGATGAAGGAATGGATTGTACTGAAAAATGCCAGCTTACTAACGTTAGAAGGGCATGATTTACAATTGGGTTGGCATGCATTTTTATGGTATAAAGAAAGTAAGACACATGGATATTTTAGGAGACATTACATTAGAGATGCTTTATTAACAGTATGGGAAAAAATAAGAGACTATCATTATTTGAAAATACCAGTCTGGTTATCAACTTTAGAAGCTTTTACATATCCACAGCTATTTAAAAAGGAACACATAATTAGATATGATGAAATTTTAAATGAAAAGAGTGAACTCAAAACAAAGCAAGAATTTGACTTACAAGGGATAAATATAAATTGGTATTCGTATTTGCAAATAAACACAAGGTATGAAAAAGACATTAAGATGACTGGGTTTTATAAGGAATTGACTGAATTGGATAAAATCTAACAGGCACTGATGAGAAGTTGATTAAAAACTATATGGTTATTTATTAGGAGTGAAGTTAGAGGATGAACAAGTAAAAGAAACAATGATTGCATGGGGAAATTTTGGATACGGAATAGATCTTGATAAATGGCAGATAATATGGTCTAGAAATTATAAATTAACTATGTTAACGGCCTATAAAGAGAATTTGTATAAGATGTTTTACAGGTGGCATCTATCCCCAATGAGAATTGCTAAGATGTTTGAAGATAAGTCAGCGAAGTGCTGGAAATGTCAGAAGCTACCAGGATCATACTGCCACATGTGGTGGACATGCACAGAGGCTAAAAAGTATGGAACTAGAATACACACGTGGCTGCAGAAGATGATAAAACAATCTGACTTAAAACCAGAGACATCTTTATTGGGAATTCTGCCTGAGGGTTATAACAAAGAGTTAACGTATTTGATTATTAATATATTAACAGCAGCTAGGACTGTATTTGCACAAAATTGGAGAAATGAAAAAATTCTGACAGAAGAGGAAATAATTAAGAAAATAATGGAATGTGCAGAAATGAGTAGATTGACAATGGCGATTAGTGAACAAGAAGAAAAGACTATTATAAAATTTGGAATTTATTTTATGAATGGCTGGATAAAAGAGTAAAGAATTGAATTATATAAGTATAGCATAATATATTGTTATTGATAAATAGATAGATAAGAAAAAATGAACTTGAAATATATTATTAAAATTTAATGATTATAAAACTAAGGATAATAGAATAAGTGACATATGCGATATAAAACATTGATCAGAATGATTATAAATATATGCAAGTTAAATATGTATGTTAATATTTTGTGCACAAAGAAATATGTACTCAACTGACACACTGTGGAACAGAAAGAAGGTTTTATGTTTGTTTTTTGTGATAAATAAAAAGTTTTATATTAAAAAAAAAAACAATGGCATTCAGGGGCTTTTCAGATGAAGAGTTTTCTTAATAGTCAAAGGCCCACTAAGTAGCATTTCCTTCCAAATTCTCACTTGCAGTATGACAGTATGACTTTTCTTTGGATCAAGGTCTTGTTTTAATGCTTCAGCCGTCTGGATCAGGGCACATCAGAACAATCACGATAATTCCATGTCAACTGAAGGCCTTGGAGCTCTTTCCTAAGAGCAGAAGGCCTGTTGCTCTATCCCAGGGGCGTAAAAGAGAGGCATGGATAACTCTGACCAGATTTGGTCTCTTGATGTCTTTGAACCTGCCCTTTCAGGGGATACTTTCCCCCAAGCAGGACAAGATGAAGCTTCTTTCCCAATGGGACCAAAAGGACCTCCACCCAATCATGATTCAAGTTCATCTGAATTCAGGCCCTGGTCAACAGAACTCCCTTCTTCTTTGCTATTTGTGTACAAGGAAGAAACAAACCTATTAGGAACATATTCCCCTGCAGCTGTGGGTTTCTGACCAGTTTGATAGAGATGTTGAATTGTAGATGGGCCACAAAATGAAAAAGTACTGATGTCTCCCAAGCAGTGTAAGAAGATGACCAGGTTTCTATTCCCCACATTCCATTTTCAGTGAAGGTCAACTACCTTGGTGACTAACTTGAAATGGGACCCCAAGCTTTGGAAAACAAGCAATGGATGACAAAATTTCACCCACCTTGTTGAGCAATTTCATCTGTGAAAGAGTATCCTGTATGACAATAAGACTCTGTCTTACAAAATCCCAGAATCACTTCCTTGAGATCCTCCTTGGGAAGAATCAAGAAGCTTCGAATGCTCAGATGCTGCTATCTCTCCATTTTGGTCCAAGTACATTTTGCTCTGGAAATATTCCAAAACTCATTCTTCTCTAGGAAGGGATGAAACTAGAATAGAAACATCCTGGAATTTTAAAAGCAGAAAACTTTGTTTCTTATGCCACATGATTTTTCACTTTTGACTCTCTCTTCTACAGTTGTATAACTTGCAAATATGCTTAATCAAGAGAATAAGTGTTATGACTATCTTCAAAAGCGAATGAAAAAAGTTCCAGCAAAATTTGTCAATCATATATGGACAAAATATACATTGAGAAAATGTAAGTGACACAACTAGTCAACTATAAGGAACATTCTAGAGCAGATCATAAATACATTGAATAACAGAAAAAAGAGGTTATTTATAAACTCCTTGAAAAAACAGGTTGTTTACCAAAAATCATGGATTTGACAAGTAGAAAGTTGTCAGGCTAATTTTCTCCCTTGGAAACATGATCACATGAGCTAATTCAACTTTACTGTAATGCTCCATTAAGAGAATTTTGCAAATCTGGAAGTACAAATCTCCCACCAATTCTTTCTTTCAACCTAAAAAGTTATGGAGGATCCTTCCAGAGTTTCTTTCTCTCTCATTATGTAGCTATAGGATTCTCACCTCTTGTCTGATCCTTCCCTAGGCAGCCTCTTTTCTCTCCATTCCAAAAGTCATTTCACACCCTACCAGAGTGAAAAATATCATGCCTGGCAGCAGCTTCTCCAACTGACATAATCTCTTTGGTGGAGAAGAGACGACACAGCACTTTCCAATAACTGGAAGAAGGTAGAGTGAGATCTTCTCACTGTTATTCCAAAGTGTCAGACTTGGATCATGAACTTGTGACAAGTGAGAAGATTCTGGCTGAAGGAGAGGAAGAACATCCTAAAAGGAGGAGACCTTTTAGAGCTGAGCCCTTAAAGCAGAGAAGTTCAGTCTTCCTTCACTGAGGGTGCAAAGACTGAGCAGCCATTAGCTAGAGAAGCTTTGACTGGGCTAGATGGTCTCAGGGTCTCTTACAAATTCATAATGGTAAAATTCTGTGATCCTACTTATAAACCATACATGCAGGAATTTATTTATGTACACAGCCTTTTAGCATTAACCATGTTTAATATCCAAAATTGTCTGTCCTACTACCAATTCTTTCTTCCCCCTGAACAATTAGATTGCCCAAATATGATCTTTGTGTCATAAGTAGGGTAGGAGATGACCAGACTGAGCCTGAGTGAGGGGGTCAAAGGCATCATTAGTCTTGAGTCCCACCCACAGGAGATCTGGGTCCAGCCCCCCCCTAGAATTCTGTGGACCCTTGTCTACCACCTGTTTGCCTTGACCGTTGGGGGTTCTGATTCTTGTGGACAGCATGAGCCTGAGGTGAACCTTTATGGGGTGAGCCTTGGTGGTGCAGGCTGTTAAATGCCTAGCACTTAAGTTCCAGCTGCCTGCAATTATTGTAGGCTCAAATCCCACCAGGCTCAAGGTTGACTCAGCCTTCCATCCTCTCGGGGTAGGTAAATTGAGGACCCAAGATTGTTGGGGGCAATAAGCCGACTTTGTAAAAATGCCGCTTAGTAATAAGCAGGCATATACAACGGAATGAAGGCTATTGCTGAGCACATTGGGTTGTGCTCCAAACATTGTAAGCCGCCCTGAGTCTTCGAAGAAGGGCGGCATATAAATGTAATTAAAAAAAATAAAAAAATGTTCATTTGGACTGCCTGGACTTCATGATTTTCCTGCGCTTGACAAGCAGATTGAGACGATTCCCCTCCTTCTCCTTTGGGTTCCTTCTCCAAAGGAACCAAGATTAATGGACCCCTATTGGGACCCCATACCTGCCACGGCTGCAGCCTTGGAGACCCCAACCTCTCTTCGCCCTCCTTCCTTCTCCTCCTCTTTCTGGAGGAATAGGCAGCATTCATGGCCTGGGCCAGAGTCTGAATGATACTGTATGAATGGGGGTCATTTGTGATCTGGATCCTGTTCCTTTTCCACTGGGTCTCCACTGGGGCTTTCTGGGTGCATCTTCTACGGCCTTTGACAGAACGGATGTGCTTGTGAAGAAAACAGCGAAAAGAATGATTTATAAATTGATCTTCCACAAAAAAATACGATTCAAAGGCATCATCCACTGGCCTTTCTTTTGTCAGATAGCCAAAGTTCCAAATACTATGGATATATTTGAGAAGTCCATGCTCATTTATTATATACTGTGAAAAACTTGTGGTGATCCAGACTTTCCCTTCAGTGGGTCCTGACAAATCCTCAAATGTTAAATGGAAAGGAAGAATTCTGTCCACAATGGAATCAAATTCCAAGAAGTGAACAAAGACATGGACTTGTCTCCACTTAGAGAGGGCCTCCCTGAGGGCTGCTGTAGGTTCCGTTGTTGAGAATTGTTGTGATATAACAACACAAATCCCATTCCTGACAAGCATAGGAGTAAAAATTCTCATGAACTTCTCTCCCTGTTCTGTGTCTGAAGCAAAGAGACCAACCAAAGTCCATCTGAAGTGGAGAAGGAGTTGGACAATTGCTGGGTACAGGAATCCTTTTTTGGGGAGTATCTCATTGAAAAAGGGGAATTGACTTTTATCACTTAAAGCCTCTGAAGAAGTGTCATAACTGAACTGAAAAAGCAATGAAGAATGTTGTGTTATACTTAGGGTCAAATCAAGTCCAAAATATTAACTTTTAATAAATCCAACATTGTTTTGATGAGCAAATTAAAGAGATTATTGTTGATTAGTTGTTAGGCAATATCAAGAAACAGAATTTTAAACACAGAACATTAACAACATAGTATATAAAACTGAAATAGAAGAAAGAAAAAGAATAAAAATGCTATTTCTGTATTACTCCAATAATTTACTTCTATCAGACTCATATGTAGATTTCAACTGAATTGTTTTTTTCTGTAAAGGTCTGAATTCTATATAGATATCTGAATTCTAACTGCACAGGAAATATGTTGCTTTAACGTAAGTCTCCCAATAGGTTGTTTGTCCAACGTGCAGTACAAGACTCTGATCTCTCTCTTTCTTCTACAATTGACATTCAACCTACAGTTGTATTACACCTTCTATCTTTGGAGCTCCACCAATAAAAGTCTGTTAATTATAAGGGATTTAGTTAAATCTTTGATATTTAACCATATTTGAAATTTTCATCAATGTTTAGCTGATGAAATCTTGCTCAAGTAAACACTGCCCTAAGATATTTAGTCATTCTGGTTTCCTTTTTTTTCTCCTTTAACATTTTTATTGAGTTATACAATATTGTAAAATACAGAATACAAAAGTAAATAGAAAAGCAGTGGGGAGGAAAAGTGGCAAGAGAAGTGAGGGAGGATAAGAAAAGAAAAACACATTGACTTCTGACTCTCTGTTGCAGTAAAATAAGGCATTAACATCAAAGCACAACTTTTTGCTTTTTCATAATAATATGAAGAAGCCATTTCTGTAAAGATCTATCTATCTACTCGGTAAAACTCAAAATCAAAGTTTCATTCTTTTCCACTTCAAGCCATGAAGTTCAGTGGTTTCCATGTGGAAAGAAAAGTACTTATGTTCTTTTCTTTATTTAAAGTGGTCAGTTTTGCCATTTCCGCACACTCCATCAACTTCTGCAACCATCCGTCCTTGCTAGGAATTGAAGTGTCCTTCCATTTTTGCGCATACAACAGTCTTGCTGCTGTCAACAGGTATAATAACAAAGTTCCAATTTTTTTCTCCAGTTCTTTTTCCATTAGACTCAAAAGGAAAAGTTCTGGTTTCATTTTTATCTCCATTTTCAAAAATTTTGTATCAAAATATGAATCATACTCCTTTTTTTTCCTTTATCTTATGTCCACCATAGATGATTAAAAGTCCCTTCTTTACTTTTACACTTCCAATATTCATTTGACATACCTTTAAACATCTTGGATAACTTATGTGGTGTTAAATACCAATGATACATCATCTTATAGAAATTTTATTTTAGATTATAATTTAATGTAAATTTTAAGCCCTTAGTCCACATATTTTCCATTGTTCAAGCATCACATTATATCCAAATTCCCTGCCCACTGAATCATACAATATTTTACATGTTTAGTTTCCAAATTTAATTTGAATAACATTTTTATAGATCTTAATGATAATATGTTCATTGTTACCATATAACAATGTGTGGTGATGGGAGCTCCCCGATGCTCCCATGTGACACCCTCCTGCTGGTCTGCATTGGTTGCCGGCTGCCCTCTGTATAAGATTCAAGGTGCTGGTATTAACCTATAAAGCCCTTCATGGCTTGGGTCCGGGGTACTTGCAGGAGTGCCTCCTAGCAGCATCGAGGTCCAACCGCCCGTCGCTCCCACCGGCAGGCTCTCCTGGGGGTGCCGTCAGCCAGACAATGTCGGTTGGTGGTCCCCCGGGGGAGAGCCTTCTCTGTGGGGGCACCCACCCTGTGGAACTAGCTGCCCCTGGGGTTGCGGTTGGCTCCTGACCTACGTTCCTTCTGCCATGATCTAAAGACCTGGCTGTTTTTACAGGCCGGCCTGGATTGAGAGGGATTGGGGGTTTTCATTGGGTATTTTAGTATAATTAAATTTTCTATTTGGATTGGATTAATATCTTAATTTTTGTATGCATATTCTTGTATAAGCTGCCCCGAGTCCTCCCCGGAGATGGGGCGGCATATAAATCCAAATAAATAAATAAGTAAATAAATAATAAATAATGAGATTTCCAATTCATTTTTAACAAAGTCAAATCCATAGCAGTTTTTATCCAATTTAAATCTTTCTTTCAGTTGTTGATAAGTAAACCAATAGCAAACATAACCTTCTGATTCAAGTTCCTTCCTTGGCTTTAGTATTGGGTCACCAGACTTGAAAGATAAAATTTTACCATACATCAGCCAGTCTGGCTTCACCCAAGGCTTCCTGGTTGACACCAAAGGGCAGCTTCATAGAGAGCCTTGCTTTTTATTTATTCCCAACTCTTACGTGGTGTGTCTCCAAAGTGATTTTAAATCAACATTAACTTTACTTTTATCATTCCCTAAAATAGCTGTGCCATCCAAACCTAATTCCCTGGTTTCATCAAGACACCAAAAACAGAGAAACCCACACACCTGTGGGACTTTGTAGAGGTCTGCTAATGTTGATATCTGGATGGAGATGTCCCTTCTAGCTCTATCAAGAAGAGCCAGAAGGTTCTCCTTCCTTCCACAGCTGAGTTGGGGACATTGGCTTTTCAGTGGAGAGCAGGTCCAGCAAGGCATCTGTAGTGCGTAAGGCTCAGATAGTTTTTCATGGAGGTCGTAGCCAAGTGTGAGATTGTGCAGGAGCTGGGAGTTCTTGCTGACCATTTGAATAGCAAAATTAATTGTAAGCCACTTAAAAGCCATAAGATTCCCTATTGTAAAAAAAGGTTTATTATTATAATCAAAAGCAACAACATATAATTTCTATAAAAATTACATCCTCTTTGTCTTCACAAACCTACTGAATCTTAACTAGACTCTATTGATTCAAAACCAGGGATCACTACTGTAAATAAAATCCAGTATTTAAGGATGAATTAAAGGAATGAACGGGAGAAGAAGAAAATCTGGAATTCTTTCAGGGTTTTTTTTAGCACCATCTGTGGATCTGAGTCTCTTGCACAAATTAAGACAAAAGACGGAAGCTGTGGAAATGAAAATTATTCAAGAAATCAGACAAGTGCTGCAATACAGGAATAAATGAAATAAGAAGAAAAGGAGAATGTTAAAAATGCAAATGGAAGGAATGCAGCTCCATTACCCTGAATGACTTACGGATCAGGCTGAATAGAAGGAACCATGTTGAAAAGCCAAGATGTTAGCAGCATGGTTGTGAAAGTGTGGAATATACCAACGAGATGGTCTCCTGGCCTGTAATAACTCAATGGATTGTTTTCATCCTGGAGCTCCAAACTCAGTGGGCATTTCAGTCCACGCTTCCCAGAAACTGGCATGGACACCAGCAGCACCAGAAGCAGAAGCTGGAGGTCCATCATTCATGGGGTTTCAGTCTGCTTTCTAAATGGAAGGCAGCCACTGGAGAATAGCATAAGATCTCAAAGTCTGGATGGTCATAATTACAGGGAGAAATAATTTCTCCTCTTGGGATCCTAAACTTCCTCTGTGCAGAAGAGACTGGAAAAAGCATCCGAGTGAAAAATACAGATCCACTCCCGGGGCCCTTTATTGTGGTTGTGTGTCTTTCCTGTCAAGACATGTCCAGAAAGTGATGCTGGATGAAGGGAGTTCAGAAACCAGGGATTGACTTCTGCTATCCTTCAGCATGGCCTCTTGTCTCCAGATACGGCTGGGGAAGGTCACCCAGAGATGGAGTTTGGCAACACTCTAGTCTAGGTTGCTGTCCCTTAACAGTGGGGCTGCCTGTCTTGAACGCCAAGGAAGCCAAGGCCACTCTTGAACCCTGCCTTCCTGCCTTTCACATCAAACTCCATATATGAATCTTAAGTTGGGGCTGATTTTAAAGTTCCTTGTGTCTGAAGTGGAGTTTCATGATGAATGAAGGCCTTCATTACCCATCTTTTCTAACAACATCGATTTTTGGACGAGAGGCAGGAAAGTGACAGCCTGTGGATTATATCATTGGGTAAATGGAGAAAGTTATAGAATTGGTGCATTTTTTCCTTTTCATTTACTCTTTTTGTGTGGTCTTTCCGTGGTCATGTAAGACTTTTTAATAAAGTGTGGGCTGTGAAGTCTGTAGCTGAGATGGTGAAACTGCCCACAATATGGTGGATGGTGTGATCTTGCCTCACCCTAACCCTAGCCTAGAAAATGGTTTCAGAGTGTCTGGTGGTCCTTCCTATGGTTGTGAAGATGCACATGGTGGGATAGGACCCCTGCGGGAGGGGGAGGACCTCTGAATTATTCCTCTGAATGATTTTCACAGAGTTCTCTTTAGTGAGATTTATTGAGATGGAACAGAAGGGAACAGTCATTCAACTATTTCCCATTTCAAACACAGACGTATGATATTCTTCTGCATGCTATCTGAATGGAAATAATATTTTCTTTCAAATAAAAGGAAGTTTCAGAAGTCTTTCAATATCATGGTATTGTCTCTCATGTTTTTACACTTATTCTGGCTGTGATATGCTCCATTGTCTTCAGGCCTGGCCTCAAAAGGATAGTGTGGCACTTGGGGAGGAAGATGCAGACCAGCAGACCAGCACTGGAGGCCAGGATGGAGAAGACCTTCACAGCCACCATGTATTTCCCTTTGCTGCTCAGGTAGGTGGGCACAAATGTTACCCAGACACTGCAGCATGCCAGCTGATCGTTGATCAGCTTGGATTCACCATCAATTGCTGATCAATTGGTCATCAATGTTGATGTCTCATAATGGCTCCTTTTTGCAAATATGATCCCTATGCAAATTCTATTTTAAGGAGATAGGAAAAATCTGATGGATCAGACTGAGGTCAGTCTAAGATTCACACAAATAACTCTGGTTCTTCCACAAGCAGAAGAAGGCTGAGACTGATGGCTTTGCTCCACAGGCAGCATGGCGTGTGTGCCTCTCCTGGCCCCTCTCTCACCCCTGAAGCCGCCCCAGCCCCAACCAGCAACAGACCACCACCTCCTCCGCCTCCCTTGAAGTCCTTGCCCATGCTGCCCCACAAGCCTCTGCCCTCATCGCTCCTTCAACCTGCGTTCTACCACCAATCAATTGCCCCACTGGAATGCTTCAGTTCCCCACAAGGTGGGGGGCGCATAAAAGCACAGAGTGGGAGGGAGCAGAAATGAGAGAGATCCTGGCCTTTGGCTGTCCTCCCCTGCAGACACTCTGAGGTCCCACGGAGACCCAGAGGCTGCCCGCCCATCAACCAGAGGCTTCTGCTGCTCTCAGATCTGGGGGACATGCTCGCCCCACAAGGGTCCTCCACTACTTTCCTTGGCAGGGGCACCAGCCTCTGGAGACAGAGCCCCAATGTGGCCAGGGGGGAAGAGGTGCAGAAGCCTCCACCCAGCATCCCCGCATGTGGGCTGGGAGGAAGCCCGTCCCAGCTCCCGACTGCCCCACTCCTTGCCCCCCACCACCCTCAGCTAGCCCAGGAGGAGGGAGGCCAGGGTGAAGGGAAGGCAGCAGGCAGGAAGCAGGAGCAGGGCGGCCCAGGTGGCGCTGCCTGACCTGGCTACAAGGGAGTGGGGGAGGCGAGGGGCAGCATGGCGTGCAGCTGTGAAGGAGCCCTTTGGATGGGGGGCCAGGGATGCCTAGAGGAGGGAAAGGAATGGAAGGGAGTTGAATCCCACCTTCCACATCAAAGCCAACTGGGCTGGCTCTGAGCCAATCACCAGGGGACGGGAGTTCGAGTCCTGCCTTAGGCATGAATGCTGGTGGGTAAGTTTCATCCACCCTCCAGAAGGTTCTGCCTTCTAATCCTCCCACAGGCTCCATGCATTCCTCGGGGACTGTGGACCAATCCCAGGAGGCTCTGGGTTCCAGTCCCACCACGTACTTTTGATTGGGGATGTAAAACTGGGGTTTCAAATTGAAGTGGGATACCAGAATTAGGCATTCTTGGTTTTGAGATGGCCGGGTGTCCCTTCCTGTGGGATGTGATGGAGGAAAGTCATGTTGTGGGGAAACACACCTGTTCCAAGTTGGCTAAAGCCATCAGCCTCTGCCTTCTGCCTGTGGGCAACCAGAGGCCTCCGTGTGTCACTGAGAATCTCAGAGAGACATTGGTCCGATCCCTCAGAGCTTTCTTAAAGCAGCTTAAAATGGAATTTGCAAAAGTGCTCAAGTCACAATTAGAAGCCGTTCTGAAATATCAAAATGGGTCATTTCTGGTGGCACTCTTGTTGACGGACGGATCGAGACTGCAATTGTAAGTGGCTTTGATCGCGCTTACCCTGTTGGAGGGGTCCCTGAGGGACCGAATCATCTGACCCACCTTGTAGGGGTGGGGGAAGAGGAGAGACCACCAGCTGGGTCAAAGAGAGCGCATCTCCCCTGTCTTGGAAAACTCCCCTAGAAGACAGGGAGAAGCAGCAGTCTTTAATGGCTGCCCTGAAGACGGAAAGCTGCTGGGACGCAAGTTTGTGCTGGATAGTGAAAGTGGTGAGCGACGTGTAACCGATAAAAGACTTTGAACATTTTTTTGATAACCCGAAAAGCGGAACGAAAGAGCCCTCATTTGGAAGAGTGGTAGCAGAGAATGAGAAATAAGAGGAAAATATAAGGTAAAGAAAAACCGGAAATAAAGAATTATATGTGATTAGAGACTAAATTTAAAATAACATATAGAACTGGACATTACTCAGAATTGGATAAAATGCTGGACTTATTTGGAACTGATAAAATTTAATATTAATACTATGGAAAAGTGAATTAAAAATTAAAGAATTTTAAGAAGAAAGTGATACAGAGCACCACCTAAGGGTTAAAGACTTCCTTCTTTTATGTTTCTATGGAAAATTACTGATCGTATAGAGAAGAAATGGAGTAAAAGATTATTAATATAACAAATAGCGGACTCCTGGATCCATTATCAATCGGGCTTCCATCCTGGTTTCAGCACGGAGAACGCCTTGTCGCACTGATGGATGATCTCTGGAGGCCCGGACAGGGTTTTTCCTCCGTCGGGTCCTATTAGACCTCTCAGCGGCTTTTGATACCATCGACCATGGTATCCTTCTGCGCGCCTGGGGGTTGGGTATAAGGGCACTGTACTCCAGTGGTTCACCTCCTACCTCTCCTCTCGTGTCGCAGTCGGTACTGACGTGGGGACAGAGTTCCACCTCGAGGTTGCTCTCATTGGGGGTCCCTCAGGGGTCGGTCCTCTCCCCTGCTATTAACATCTATATTAAGCCGCTGGTGAGATCATCCGTGGTTTCGGTGTGAGTTTCCATCAATATGCAATGAACTCAGCTGTATATCTCCACCCGAACCAATCGGTGATGCCCTCTCCCTGATGACCCAGTGCTTGGATGCGGTAACGGATCTGGATGAACGGAAACATGCTTCGTCTCAACCAACCCGGCCAAGACTGAGTGGCTGTGCATACCGGCATCGCGGCCCAGTCAGGATTATCCATCTTTACCATAGGGGGGTGGTGTTGCCCCCTTGGATAGGGCCGGAATCTGGGGGTCCTCCTGGATGCACGCGTGTGATTGGAGGAGCAGGTGGGGCCGTCGCCAGGAGGGGCTTTGCCCAGCTCCGTTTGGTTCGCCAACTATGCCCTTTTCTGGACCACGATGCCCTGCGCACAGTTACTCATGCCCTTGTTATCTCCAGACTCGCTACTGCAGCCTCTATTTAGGACTACCCTTGCATACTATCCGGGATTGCAGCTGGTGCAAAATGCGCTGGCGGTGGTGATGGGAGTTCCCGTTCCCCATGTTACCCCCTCCCTGCGCTGTCTGCATTGGCTGCCGGTTGTGCTCGGTGAGATTCAAGGTGTTAACACTAACATACAAAGTCCTCCATGACATGGGTCCGCAATATTTAAGGGAGCGACTCCTGCCGACATCAAGTACTAACCGCCCTGTGCGCACATAGGCAAGGACTCCTTGGGGTCCCGTCGGCTGGCCAATGCCGGTTAGCAGTCCCCGACGACGAGCCTATTCTATTGCGGCCCCTGACCTCTGGAATCAGCTTCCCGGGGTCTCCGTCTGGCCCCTGACCGCCTTCCGCCGTGAATTGAAGACCTGGTTATTTAACCAAGCTGGGCTGTGACCCTTTGGGGGATGGTTTTATCATGGTTTTATCGTGTATTTATGTAATTGTATCTTAATGGGGCTTGTTAGTTTAATTCTTTTTTAATTATTTATTGTTTTCTTGTTTTAGTTGTGAGCCGCCCGAGTCTTCGGAGATGGGCGGCATACAAGTCTCATTAATAAATAAATAAATAAATAAATAAATAAATAAATAAATAAATAAATAAATAAAATCCCTGGAAGCTTTATAAAAAAAGAAGGGGGGATTATAGTTAAATATAAAAGAATGCAATACTTTGTGACTGTTAGAGGTTGATTATGACAAGAAAACAGAACAAAGAGAAAGCAAGATAAAAGGAGACTTTTGAAAAGGACTATAGGAGAAAAACTTGACTTTTAACAAAATAAAGAACAACTTAATAGACCAAAGAAATGGAAGAAATAAGTAAAGAATTTAAGTTGGAGCTCCAAAATGCGAGAGAGATGTTTAAAGAAAGAATGAAACTGGTGGAGTGAATGCTGAGTAAAGTAATGGTGTCACAGCTCTCTGGAAGAACAAAGGAAGCTCAGAGACAATGAAATAACAGCCTTGATCAACATGAAGAACAAGGACCATTGTCAAAGGATAAAAGGACTTAAAACAGAGACATTGACATTAGAGACAATAAACAAAGAGATAAGACACTCAAGATTAAGAAGAAGCGATATGTAAGAAAACCCAAAAAGAGAACTGAAAGGGGGAAACATGGCTGACAGACAGAGGGAATAAAACAAACTAGAGGGGAAAAGAAGAAGACTGGGGAAACTTAGAAAAGGAAACCTAGCCAAAATTAAAAGAATGATAAAGTTACGAGATGTAGAGATAAGGGTTAGGGATTGTATAAGGGGATTCCACATTGGAATGTATAATTGGCACTTAGTTTAAAATTGCTGGAAATTATTCTAGGATTATATATATATATATATATATATATATATATATATATATGTTTCGTAGATTTTCACGGGTAAAGGTATGTAGGTCTTGGTGTATTCGGGTCTTGTCCGTAAGATTGAGAATACCTTGGCAACGTTTGACGAAATCTCATCCGTCATCTTCAGGCTGGTGTCTTCACTTCTCCCAGGAACGAAGCTGAACACCAGCCTGAAGATGACGGATAGATTTCTCGAACGTTGCCAAGTATTCTCAATTACGGAAGCCCAATACACCAAGACCTACATATATATATATTTGTTTTCGTAGATTTTCACAGGTATGTAGGTCTTGGTGTATTCGGGTCTTGTCTTGTGTAAGATTGAGAATACCTTGGCCGTTTGACGAGACGACTTCGACAGATCGCCATCTTCAGGCTGGTGTCTTCGCTTTGTGCTTCTGCCAGCAAAGCGTGATCTGAGCTCCTTCTCTCTATAAACACACAGCCACTACCTCAGCCACACAGGCTCTTACAAAAGCCAACCAATCAGCAAACACCAATTCCATCAACCAATCAAGAAGCGACAACACAGCCAAAAACACAGCCAACCAACCCGCTTACAGCAGAGCCAGCACACCACACCTCCCCTCCAGTATTTATAGAGAGAAGGCAGCTCAGATCACGCTTTGCTGGCAGAAGCACAAAGCCGAAGACACCAGCCTGAAGATGGCGAGTGGGATCTCGTCGAAACATCGCCAAGGTATTCTCAATCTTACACGGGACAAGACCCGAATACACCAAGACCTACATACCTTTACCCGTGAAAATCTACAAAAAAACACACACACACATATGGTATTCAGCTTTGTTTGGGTATTTTCCCATGTCATTATAGTTGTGCTTCTAAAGTTGTAGCGACGTTTCGGCAGAATCTCATCTGCCATCATCAGGCTTGTGTATTGGGTTCATCTGTGCCTGACACACAGACAAACCCAATACACAAGCCTGATGATGGCAGATGAGATTCTGCCGAAACGTCGCTACAACTTTAGAAGCACAACTATAATGACGTGGGAAAATACCTGAACAAAGCTGAATACCATACATATAAATACCCGCAAAAACTTAAGAAAACATATACATATACATACATACATACATACATACATACATACATACATATATGTATGTATAAATAATTGTATGTGAATCATGCTGTTATGAACCCTTACATTGGAGGATTAAAAATGAGATATATTAAGAAGTTATTTTAGTGATTTCACCTTAAAATATATATGTTTCAAAATACACAGTTGATTATTTAATGTTAATATGTTTAAAGTTGGGAAATGAATTATTAATCAGATAGATTGAGGGGATATACCATGTGGATCCTAAATATTTTTTTTATAAATATATTATTTTTATAAATATATTTATTTTTATTCTTTCTAGATTGTTGATTATATAATTGGTCTAGGAAAAATTTAAGATAATAATGATGTGTAATGTTGAATAAAATAGGTGGTAAGCTGAAAACAGAAATAATGGGATAAAGAACTGAGAATCTATATGTGGATGAAATGATATTGCTATTGAATTAATGAATTGAAATATGAAATGCAAACTTATTTAAAGATGAGTGAAATGGACAATGATATGAGATGATATTATATAAGATTGGTGGAAATGAAAGTATGATTATGTATAAGAGTTATAATCTGGAACCACGTTACCCACATAAAGAGATGTGTAAAAATGAAAAAAATTAAAAACTTTTTGGAAAAAAAAAAAGAAAGACAGGAGTGTCTGCTTCCAATATGGGACCTCAGGAAGCCACTCCACAGCATGGAGATCAATCTGCCCCGATGGCAGAGAAGAAGTCGGCTGAGGGAATTTAGTGTAGCACTCTCGGTATTCCAGCGTCCGTAATGAAGTCTATTCATATGTAGGCCTTCTCTATGGGTCTGGGCTTTGCTTTCCTCTGAGTGCCTCATGCATGGAAAGGGGTGAAAGTGCAAGATGGGATATGGTCCCCCATTTTCATTCAGAACATGGAACTTGGAGGGGATTCTGCAGATCTGCTTCCTTCCCCAACACGAGGCTCCCCAGCTTTCTCCCCAAGAGGGCTCCCCACTCAGCTGGGCAGAGTCCTGCCCAGCATCCTTCAAGAGCCCCTTGCGTGGCCTGTGCATGGGAAAGGGAGGCAGGGGAACATCGGATATCACTAAAGTTGATTTTTTTTCTTAGAACTGGCTGCACTATTGCATCAGCCCTTTTGGTAGTGCCCTTGAGCATTAGCTTTCAAAATAAATAGTAAATTTTGGTTGCAACTCAGCAGGCAGCTATTTCAGATCCATGACATGCTCTGGCATTAACTGGGCCCTGGGATTTTCTCTTGAAGCACAATGTCAACAAATGCCACATTTCTTTTTGTCTTCAGCCACAAGTGCCGTGTATTCCCTCTGGGGTCAGATTCAAGGATGGAGACCCCAAACCTCTCAATTCTAGATGATGGATTTAATTCAATCTCTGCCCCTATTATTATGAATCGTATGGGGCTTATTTCCCTTTCATTTCTCTTCAGAGAATTGCCCAACAATCTTTAAGTGCAAGATCTAGTTGATTTAGCCAGGGATCCCTCCTGAGAGGGAGAATTATGATAAAAGCTTCAGCTCTACTCTTTGGCTAAATCCTCCAGGGGAGACTTTGGGCAGAGAAATATGGAGTTTGGAGAGAGGCAGAGTCTGTGCTCTTGAATGTACGTCTCTCTCCTTTGCAGCTGAGTGTTTCTCTGTGTTTCAATCAGGAAAGCGACTGGATATTCCACCTTGTGAGAGTCCTTTGAATTCTTCTATTTCTTCTTTAGAAACAGGAAGGGGATTGATTGATTCCCCTCATGAATTATGGACCTCCTGCTTCTGCTGCTGCTGCTGTTAGTGGTGTCCCATCCAGTCCCTGGGAAGCTGAGAAGGAAATGCCCTCCGAATTTCAAGCACCAGGATGGAAACCATCCAAGCAGCTATTACAGCCCAGGAGACCATCTCATTGGTATAGTCACCAGTGGACATGAAGGATTGCATTCAAAGTTGCTTTTCAACGTGGCTCCTTCTCTTCAGTTTGTTTCCCATGATTCGTAAGTTATTCAGGGTGAGGTGTGGGACAGGGGAAGTTGAAACAATGTCCCATGTAATTTTTGATTGCCCCTGTACTCACATTTGAGGGAACATGAGCTGGGAAGGATCTTTTATACCAACACCTGCATGTCTAAAGAGCTTCTTGCAACATTGTTTGTTAGGTTCTAAGTTGCATTTGGTGAAATGGATTGCCAAATTTGGCGTAAAGTTGATGGAAATAAGGACAAAGTTGGTGCAGCAGAGTGTGGTAGATTGTAGGAAAGATCACTTGATTTTAAAATGTAATTTTAAATTTTAAATGTAGTTTTAAGACTGTTTCGAGAGGGACATTGTAATATAATTTTAATCATATTTACCTGTATCTTAAAGTATTGTATCCTATCCCGATTTCATTTTGGATTGTATTTTATTCTAATATTCTGAATTGTAATTTATTCAATTTCATTTTAAGTTGCTTTTGTTAAAATTTAGTGGTGTTTTGTTTTTGGAGCTTGCATTTTGATATGGCCCAAGGGTTAATCAATAAATAAATACTATTCAGGGTGAGGGAGTTTCACCTCCATTCTCTCCTTCTTTTCTGTTTTCTCTCTCATTTATTCCTACATTGGGGATAAGTCTAATTTCCTGAATGATTTTGATTTCCATGGCTTCTCTCTTTGGTCTGATTTTGTGAAAGAGACTCACATTCAAAAGGGTCTGAAATAAAGCTGAAAGGACTGCAGATTATTTTCCTCTCTCAGTTCAATCCTTAATTTATCACTTGAATAATGAATTTTATTTAAAGTAGTGGTCGAACCAATTGTAGTTGCCATACCTCACCCAATTTCCATATTTGTTTAACTGATCATTGCTTCTGGATCAATGTTGGATTAAGGCTCAGTAGGCTTGTGGAGGATTATATCTATTATATATAACAAAAGTATTTGTTGTTGCTGTTGATTATAACATTTTTTTACAATAGGGATGCTATTGATTTTTATAATGGCATTCTATTCATTTTCACCATTCAAATGGTCAACAAGAACTCCCAGCTCCTGCACAATCTCACCCTGGGCTACAACATCCATGACAACTATTTGAGCACTTTCCGCACTTCAGATGCCTTGCTGGACATGCTCTCCACTGGAGAAGCCAATGTCCCCAACTACAGCTGTGGAAGGAAGGACAACCTTCTGGCTCTTCTTCATCAAGTTACCAGGGACATCTCCATCCAGATGTCTCAATTAGGAGGCACCTACAAAATCCCACAGGTTTGTGTGTGTTTTTCTCCATCTGGTACAGTGAGTGGTAGGTGTTGGTGGGTGAGCAACAGAGGCAATCATGTCTTCTCAATGGAATTCAAAAGTTGCTTTTCTCCATATTAGTGAACATGTCAATATTTTGCCCCATTATGTTCCTGTTTAAATTAATCATAAAAGGCCTGAAATGCAAGGAATACATTCCCTGGAGAAGACATTCTACCAACTATTTAAGTGA
This sequence comes from Naja naja, assembly GCA_009733165.1. NCBI lineage: Eukaryota > Metazoa > Chordata > Lepidosauria > Squamata > Elapidae > Naja > Naja naja. Next base: position 64,789 of record SOZL01001164.1, read on the forward strand.
TCAAAAAATATCCTAGTGGTTGGGGCCTCTATTGGCATGTTCATTATCACATATAAATAATGCCTACCATATCAAGTGGGATTGAAGTTGGCAATAGTAGCATTTTATCTACCTAAAATGTGGAATAAAAGGACTCTAGCAATTATAGGCCAAACAGATTGGCAGATATTGTGGCTAAAATTTATGTCGTGATCCTCAAGTTAAACTTTATTTTATTTTTATTTTAATTACATTTATATGCGCCCTTCTCCGGAGACTCAGGGCGGCTTACAATTTTGGGATACAAACTAGTGTGCTCAGCAATAGCCTTCATTCCATTGTATATGCCTGCTTATTACTAAGCGGCATTTTACAAGGTCAGCTAATTGCCCCAACAATCTTGGGTCCTCAATTTACCTACCGAGAGGATGGAAGGCTGAGTCAACCTTGAGCCTGGTGGGATTCAGCCTACAGCAGTTGTAGGCAGCTGGATCTTAAGTGCAGGCAATTAACAGCCTGAGCCACCAAGGCCCAAACTTGAGACAAATGCATTTCTTGCAGAAGAACCAAAAGGTTTTAGGTAGAGTTAAAACTATATACATTTTATAATAAATCATGCATAAGAATAATCTAATAATGACAACAAATTTGTCTTGGAATATCTAATCACAAAATATATCAGATGAAATTATAATTCAGAACATATTGAATTGTGCAGAGATGGATAAATTGACATTGAAAATAAAAGATAAAGGAGACACAGAAAATTATTTAACGTGGAATAGGTTTTATGAATGGTAAAACTGTTGATAAAATCACAGATAAGAGGTAGAAATTAGATGAAGAAAGTATTGCTATGTTTAACTAAAATATTAATGTTGTTCAAAACTACAAGTATGCTAATATAATTAACAGGAACATAAATAAGTGAATATAATTATAAATATGGTTAGAATTATTATATTGTATTATTATTTTTACCATCAGTATATTTGTTATTTTCTTTTCTTTTGTAAAATGGCGCAATACAATACACTGTATTCAGTATATATATATATATATATATATCAGTGAGGTAAACTACGGTTTGCTAGCTTTCTAGATGTTAGTGCAGCATTTGACACAATAAACAGAGAAATATGATGGAGGAAATTGATTGCCCTCAAAATGGAGCTCTGACATTTGGCCCTGATCCAAGCCCTTGTTTGAGAGGAGGTTTGGGCTCAATGGAGCCATGAGAAGAAGGATCAATACTTAGCAAGGAGGAAGGGAAGGACGCATATTTGAATCCTTGTTATTCAGTTTAGATATGAACGACTTCCTAGAACTAATGAAGGATCCAAAATAGATCACAAATAAATGTTATTTCATTCTTTGAAAAAATTACTAAATTAGTGGACCAGTGAAATGCAGTGCACATTGTAACCTTGGATTTCAGAAAGACTTTGACAAAGTAAACCACCACCTACTTCTCGGTAAGCTAAAACTATGTGGGATAGACAGCATCACCCCAGATGGACTCAGCCTGTGGTCCTCAATGGAACTGCATCTACATGGAGGGAAATAAGCAGTGAGGGACCCCAAGGTTCCATTTTAGGCCCAGGACTCTTCAACATCTTCATCAATGGTTTGGATGGGGATAGAAGGGGAAATCATCAAATTTGCAGATAACATTAAGTGGCAGGAATAGCCAACACCCCAGAAGACAGGCTGAAGATGCAGATGGCTCTAGATAGACTTGAACAGGGGATTATCTAACAAATGAAATTCAGTGTAGAGAAAAGTAAGGTTTTACACTTAGGCAAAAATACCAAATGTACACTTACCCGGCTCAATAGCAGTAACTGAGCAGAGATTTTGGAGTCCAGTGGACAATTCTTTAAGTATGAGCTAGCAGTGTGTGGCAGTAGCCAAAAAGTCATTGCAATCCTAGACTGCAAGTGAGATCTCCCTCTTTCTTTCTTTTTTAAATTTTAAAACAACTTTATTTACAAAAATTAAAACATACAAACATACGAATGTACAACAAAAAATATATAAATAGCGCATAAAGCACTTTTCTTACTTTTACTTTGATATCAAATGTGATAAAGCGTACTAATCAATAGTTACTAATAAATGGCGTATGTTCATTAACACAATATTCTACTATTTATTATTGTTGGATTATAACTGTTAATTAATCTATATAACCTTCATATTATTTATATAATAAAAGAGAACAAGACCCTTAAGACCATTATTATGATTATACATTCCATATGTATAGCTGAGTATAATATGTTTCCTAGGTTCATTTCTTCTTCATAATCTTTTTCTTGTGTTCCACCCAGTTGTACCATTTATTCCATATCCGGTAATAGTTTGAATCTTCCTTCCCATTTAGTTTAAGCATGAGCCTCTCCATTTCAGCACACTCATATGTTTTTTGAATAATAATGTGTAGAGGTGGTACCTTAGGGTTTTTCCAATATTGCGCTAGCGAAATCCGCGCTGCTGTTAATAAATGAATAATCAAATATCTCTCTTTAAGGGGATAATCCCCTTTAATCATTCCCAGGAGAAACAGTTCTGGTTTCCACTCCAGTCCGCATTTCATAATTTCTTCTATCCACTTTTTTATTTCTATCCAGTACTTCTTCGTCTTAGGACATGTCCACCAGAGATGAAAATAAGTATCTATTTTCTCTTTGCATTTCCAACAGTTTGGGTTTGCTGTCGGAAATAATTTAACTAATCTAGAAGGTGCCAGATGCCATCTATACACCATTTTATAGAGATTTTCCTTATGTGATACTGACTTTGTGAGTGTGAGATTCCTCTGCCAAATTTCCTCCCAATCATCCAAATCTATAGTGTGTCCAAAATTTTTTGCCCAAGCTAACATTGGTCCTTTCACCATTTCCCCAGCCAGTTCATGTTCTAATAAATAATTATATAAGTTGGATATCAAATTTTTCTCTGGACCCAAAAGTATTTTATCTAATTGTGTGTCTTTTATTTCAACTCCAAATTCCTTTACATCTTTATTATATCTCATTTTAACTTGGAAATAGGACCAGTTATCAATAGTTATTCCTTGGGTTTCTAACTCCTGTATCGATTATCCCTCATTATCTAGAATTGGGTGGTATTTAAGCTTTTTATTCATATCTATCGTATTGGGATGAAACATTGCCTCCATCGTTGAAATCCATCTCAGAATTTTAATATAATAATTCTTTCTAATATCTGTCCAAATTTTAATCAAAGATTTGCACTACATGTCTAGTAAAATATGAATGGTTTTTTTATTCAGATTCCATAGGAATGTATGCCATCCTATCTGCAAGTCATGGTCTTCTAGTGTTAAAATTCTTTTATTTCCCAATTTGATCCAGTCTTTTATCCACACTAATAACATCGCTTTATAATAGATCTCCCAGTCAGGAGTCCAAAGCCACCCTGCTTTTATTATCTTGTAAATAAGTTTTTTTTATTCTCGCTTTTTCCCTGCCCAGATAAATTTCATCACAATTTTATCCAATTCTTTGGAAAAATTTTATCCAATAATATCGGAATTGTTTGAAACAGAGAATTTTAGGTAAAATATTCATTTTGATCGTTGCTATTCTGCCTAATAATGAAATTTGCATCTTGCTTCAATTTTCCAAATCCTTTTCAATCTGCTTCAATATTTTAGTATAATTGTCTTCCCGTAAGGTTAATGTTCTAGCTCTTAACCAAATACCTAGATATTTAATCTTATTTACAATTTGTAATCCCATTATTTCTTCTAATTTTTTTGTTTACTATTTGTTAAATTTTTAACTAACATTTTGGTTTTTTCCTTATTAATTTTTAATCCTGCTAATTTGCCAAATTTATCTATTTCATTTAGTAATACTGGTCCTGAATCTATTGGTTCCTCTATGACAAATACCATGTCATCAGCGAAAGCCTGCAACTTATACTCCTGACTTTTAATTTTAGTTCTTTTAATGTCTTTATTCAATCTAATTCTATCCAATAATGTTTCTAAAATTGTTATAAAAAGCAGGGGTGACAATGGACATCCCTGTCTGACACCCTTCTTTATTTCAAATGAATTAGTAGCCTCTCCATTTATTAGTACATTTGCCTTTTGTGTGTCATATATTGCACTAAGCATTTTTGCAAAATTACCACCAAATTCATCTGTTTCTTCATGAAATCCCAATTTAAATTATCGAAAGCCTTTTGGGCATCCAGGAAAACCAAGGCCACTTGGCTTCCTGGATGGTTTTCATAATATTCTAATATATCTATTACCGTTCTTGTATTATATCTAATCTGCCTCGTGGGTAAGAATCCATTTTGATCCGAATTAATTTTATCACTAAGCACTCTTTTTACTCTTTCCGCCATTATTGTCATAAAAATTTTGTAGTCTGAATTCAAAAGAGATATCGGTCTATAATTTCTTATTTGGTTGGCATCTGCACCCTCTTTGGGAATCAATGTTATATATGCTTCCTTCCATGATTCTGGAATTTTAGCTTCCAATAATACCTCATTGCAGACTTCTAACAACACATTATCTAATATTTCTCCTAAGTCTTTATATAGTTCACTTGGAAATCCATCTGGACCCGGCATTTTGTTGCTTTTTTGTTTTTTAATCGCCTCCTTTAATTCATTTAAAGTTATTTCTTTGTTAAGCAACTCCTTTTTATCATCTGATAATGGGTGTAAAATTCCTTCTTTCAGGTACTTCTATTTTATTTGGATCCACTATATCTTGCTTATAGAGATCCTCAAAATACTCCCTTACAATTTCCTTTTTTCCCTCCAAATCTGTCTCTATTGTTCCATTTTTATCCTCTAATTGATATATCATTCTTTTCTGATTTTCTTTTTTCAATTTGTACGCTAACCACCCACCAGGTTTATTTGCATGTTCAAAATAATTTTGTTTTATATATTGTAATTTCTTAATTAATTCCTCCTGTTTTAAAATATTCATTTTGTGCTTAGCTAATACTAATTCATTTCTAATTTGCTCGTCTCCCAGGTCTTTCATTTGCCTATTTTCCAGATTTTCTATATATTTTTTTGTTAAAGTATTTTGTTTTTCCCATCTTTTCTTATTTCTAATTGCAGTATAAGCTATAGATATTCCCCTTAAATATGCCTTTGTTGTGTCCCATAGATTCTGCAATGAGGTATCCTCTTTTTATTAAATTTAAAAAATTAATTAGTTCTTCCCTAACTTTTTGAATATAGTTTTCTTCTTTCAATAATTGCAAATTCAATGTCCATCTACTTCTGTTGCGGATATGGTCTTTCCAAATTATCTGTACTGGATTGTGGTCTGCCCAAATATTAGTTAAAATCTTTATATCTTGAATCTCCTTATTTAACTCACTATTTACCCATGCCATATCTAACCTAGACCACGATTTTTGCGGGCTGGAGTAGAAAGTAAACTGAGACACTCCTGGGTTCCTTTTCCTTCACACATCAACTAATCCTAATTCTTTGACCATCTCAAAAAATCTCTTAGGCAATATATTCCATTTTTTATATTGTTTTTGTTCACATACATAATCTTTGTTGTTTGTTATTGCATTATAATCACCTATTATACAAATTCTCAGGTTGCCAATTTCTATCAATTTCTTGTATAGAGTTTTAAAAAATTCATTCTGATTTTTATTTTTTATTTTATTTATTAATATTCTCCCTATTGTGTCGTTATAAATCAATTTTGAGGTAATATCCTCTTTGATATATAGTACAACTCCTCTTTTTTCTCTTCTGCCAATGTTGTATACATTTTCCCCAATTTTTTGTTTTGTAAATACCTCTGATCCTGTGTTTTAATATGAACCTCTTGGAGATATATTATATCAGCTCTTTGTTTCTCTAGTTTAAAAATATTCTTTTTCTCTTAGATGGATCATTCAATCCATTAATATTGATAGATATTAATTTCACTCCTCTTTCCATTTACCCTTACCTTCTATCCCTCGTTGAGTTTGCTCATTGTTTGACTTCTAGTTCTCACTCCTATCTCTTCTCTAACAAATATCTCTTCATCTCCTTCCCTCTCCTTCTCTTTCTCCCTCCCTCTATTTCTAGGTTGTAATTCTTCATGGCTCAAGATCTCAGGGTCCTCTCTGCTACTCAGTTCCTCCTCTGTTCCTCCAATTTGATAAAAAAAATTCTGGGCTTTGGTTAGACTATCTACTTTCACTCTTTTCTCTTTCCATGTTACCAAAATACCTTCCGGGATACTCCATCTAAAAGATATAATTTTTTTGTTTAGATAGTTCGTAAGAAATCGCTAGTCCTTACTCTGTTCACAGACTCTCCTTGGCACCTGTTTTAACACAATTACTTCCCAACCCTTTTATTTCATCATTTCATCTCTTGTCATCTATAGATTATATCCTTCACTTGCCTCCTGGCGAACCAAATGTGGACTTCTAGGGGAAGTCTGTGTCATCTTGCATAGCTTGTATATACTCTATATACATCATCCAGCTCGCTCACCATCTCATTTTTATCTTTTTTTAAGTGTTCCGCTAATATTTCCACCATTACCAATGTTATATTCTCATCTCTCTCTTCCTCCACATTCTGGAATCTGAGATAGTAGGAGGCCCTGTCCATCTCGAGGTGGATTAAGGTCTCATTTGTGTCTTTGTGCTGATCCATAAGCTTTTGTCCAATACATTCCACTTTCTTCTCAGTTTGATTTAGATTTCAGCAAGGCATTCGACAAAGTAGACCACAACCTACTTCTTAGTAAGCTAGAAAAAAATGGAATAGATAGCACCACCACTAGATGGACTCACAACTGGCTGGCGAACCGTACTCAACGAGTAGTCCTTAATGGGTCTAACTCTACATGGAGGGGAGTAAGCAGTGGGGTGCCACAAGGTTCCATCTTAGGTCCAGTACTCTTCAATATCTTTATTAATGACTTAGATGAGGGAATAGAAGGGGAACTTACCAAATTTGCAGATGATACTAAACTGGCAGGAATAGCTAACTCCCAATAAGATAGGCTCAAGATCCAGATGGATTTTTTTTTTATAAGAGGTTTTATTTTTCCAAAAACACAAACATAACAAACAAACATACAACACATAAATCCATATCAATTTCAAGTATGTCGGTCAATCAAAAATCACAGTGCCTACCCTCATTATTCATACTCAATATTACAAAAGGAAAAACTATAATCATTATTATTAATCCTTTATCATATTATAATCTCTATATTGTTTCAACAGTTCTATCTATCTTTATATTCCCAAAAATATATTACCAAACTTTTTTGTCTAACCATTGATAGAACATATTCCATATCTTATAAAACTGCTTTTCTTCTTGGTCCCTAATTTCAAATGTTAATCTACTCATTTCGGCACAATCCAAGATCTTCTTAATCACTTCCTCCTGCGTAGGTGTCTTATCATTTCTCCAGTTTTTAGCAAATACAATTCTAGCGGCTGTCAGTACATTAACAATCAAATATTTCAGTTCTTTGTTAAATGGCCTGACTTAGAAAAGCTGTTAAGAGCCCATTACACGCCACAAGTATCGTGCCTCATTAAGAGACACGAGTTTTACCGTCAGGATCAAGGGGAAAGCGAAAACGTAAATGACTTTGTGGCAAGTTTAAGAGACATTGGGGGTGCATGCGAATTTAACAATTTAGAAGAGGCCATGCACGATCAATTTGTTCTGGGCTTAAAAGACAAGGTGCTACAGAGCAAATTATTACTGAAACCTAAGATCACGCTGAAGGAAGCAATAGAAGAGGCCTCTTCAGCAGAAGCTACCAAGTCCTCAGCAGCAGCCATGAAGAAAATCAACAAGGCCACAAGCCATCCTGATGTGGAAAAGTCCACAACAACTCACTGTGAGCAAATAGATTCTGAGTCAGACTGTAGTGAAGTGGAGGAAGGAATTTACAGACTCAGAATGGAGCAGAAAAAGAAAGACCTGGGAAGAAAGAGGCAAGATTTCTACTGCAGAGGTTGTGGGGGAAGCCACCCCCGCACTGAATGCAAGTTTTTAGACACCATTTGTCTCCGTTGTGATAAAAGAGGTCTGCAAATCATCCAGAACTCCACCCAACAGAAGGAAGTTTGCTACAAGCAAAGACAAAGAATTCAGGCCCAACAATCTCAGTGAGAAAATGGGGCGCAGCACAGAAGCAAATGGGAAGAATGAAACTCATCAAACAGTAACTATTGGTCATTCATCACCTTTAAGAAGCAGAAAAGTGAATGTCAAGGTACTTATTGAAGGAAGGCCTTGCCAAATGGAAGTGGACTCAGGCTCATACCTATCTATGGTGTCATGGGACACTATTCACAAACTTCTTCCCAACATCCAGAAGAAGCACTTCAAGAAGCAAGCATTGACTCTTAAAGACTACCAAGGGAACAAGATTCCAGTAGTTGGAACAAGAGAATTCAATGTGAAATTCAAGGGCCACACCAAACGCCTACCACTGACCATCGTGGACAAGGACCACCCAAGTCTGCTGGGCCTTGAGTGGTTCAACCCTTTGGGCATCGAGGTGACTGGCATCAATCACGTGAGCAACACTGAGTGGGAAGAGGCCTTGAAGTCTGAGTTTCCAGAGGTCTTCAGCGATGGATTAGGCAAGTACTTGAAGACCCCCATCACATTTAACCTAGATCCCAAGGTACAACCAATCCATTTAAAACCCAGAAGGGTCCCATTTGCCTTAAAGGAAAAAATTAATGCACAATTAGATAAACTAATAGCCCAAGGGGTTTTAGAACCCACTGATCACACCAGGTGGGAGACACCCTTAGTCACACCAGTCAAGGCTGATGGGTCTGTGAGAATCTGCGGAGACTACAAGGGGACATTGAACCATGCGCTACAACAGAGTGCATATCCAGTTCCAGTAATGCATCATTTAATACACTCTCTTGGAGGGGGCACAGTTTTTGCCAAGTTGGACCTGGCACAGGCATATCAACAATTAACAGTTGATGATGCCACTGCTGAAGCCCAAACCATTGTGACCCATAGAGGTGCCTTCAAATGCAAAAGATTGCAATTTGGAGTAAGCGTGGCACCAGGCATCTTCCAAAGCCTTGTGGAAAGAATGTTACAAGGGTTGCCAGGGTGGTGCCCTATTTTGATGATGTTTTAATTTCTGCTGAAAATGACACTCAATTACACGAGAGACTCAGGGAAGTCTTAACTAGATTCAAAAAGCAGGGTTAAAAGTCAAAGAAGAAAATGCACACTTAGAACAGATAAAGTGGAATTCTTGGGTTACATGATTGATAAACATGGCATCCACCCCACAGAGGCAAAGGTTCAGGCAATCAAAGAAGCCCCAGGCCAAAATGCAAAACAGATTTGCAAGCATTCTTGGGACTCATTAACTTCTATCATATGTTTCTACCTCAGAAGGCAACCATTGCAGAACCCCTACATAGGTTGCTGGACAAAAATCTGCTTGGGTCTGGGGAGGAAGGAACAAGCTGCATTTAACAATATCAAGAGACTAATCATGTCTCATGCTGTGCTGATACAGTTCTCTGAAAACTTTCCTGTTGTTCTGACTTGTGATGCATCCCCTTTTGGAGTGGGGGGGGGGTTTGAGCCACATGCTTCCCAGTGGGAGGGAAGCCCCAATTGCATTTAACTCTCGCACTTTGACTAAAGCAGAGAGAAATTACAGCCAACTGGACAAGGAAGCCTTGGCAATTGTTGCAGCTGTCAAGAAATTCCATGAGTATTTATATGGGAGAACATTTACTATTGTCACAGATCACAAACCTCTGTTAGGCATTGTGGCAGGGGACAAACCAACACCCACGATCCTGTCACCAAGAATGCTGAGATGGACCGAATTTCTTGCTGCTTATTCATACAAACTGATCCACAGACCTGGTAAAGACATTGGGCATGCAGATGCTTTGAGTCGCTGCACACTTCCTTCACACATTGAGGACCCTGTTCCTGAGACTCACACCTTTTTTCTAGAAACTGTTGCCAAGCTTCCAGTTCATGCTGCTGAAATTGCCAGAGAGACTGCCAAAGACACTGTGTTGGCTCCTGTTATAGGCTGGATTAAGAAAGGTTGGCCTCTTCAAGATCTACCTCACCTTGCCCAACCTTTTAAGTCCAGGCAAACTGAATTATCTGTATTAAGATGATGTATTTTGTGGGGTAACAGGGTGGTTATTCCTGCAAAACTACAAAAAGAGGTTTTGGAAATGTTACATGAGGGTCATCTGGGAATTGTCAGAATGAAGGGATTGGCCAGGAGTTATGTATGGTGGCCAGGTATTGACAAAATGGTTGAAAACTGGGTTGCATCTTGTCCCAATTGCCAGGTAGTCAGGCCTGCCCCACCTCTCGCCCCCCCACAGGAATGGGAATGTCCTAGGGGCCCATGGTCCAGGATTCACATTGATTTTGCTGGCCCTACCAGAGGCACACTTTCCTTATTATAGTAGATGCATATTCCAAATGGCTGGAGGTTATCCCTATGGCACCCACCACAACCGAAGCTGTCATCAAACAGCTTAAAAAAGTTTTTGTAACTCACGGGTTACCTGATGTGCTTGTTTCTGACAATGGCCCTCAATTTACATCCAACCTTTTTGAATCATATCTAGCACAACAGGGTATCAGACATGCCCTGACAGCCCCTGGGCATCCTTCAGCTAACGGCCGGGCTGAACGTATGGTATGATTTACCAAGGAAAAACTTCAGCAATTGGGTCCAGGGGATATCACTGAGAGAGTTGAAAAACTCCTCAGTGTTCAGCGTATCACTCCCAACCCCTCAACTAATTTAACCCCAGCTGAATTGTTGATGGGTAGGAAACTCAGGTCTCCCCTTGACCGCCTCCATCCCACTTACGCACCCAACGCACCACTAGATTCCACTAGTAAAATTTGCACTTTCACTGTGGGTGATTCTGTTTATGCTAAGAACCTCATGGGTGAACCATTATGGATTCCTGCTGGGATAACCCAAATCACAGGCCCCAGGTCTTACAGGGTACAAACGGAGGATGGTGTCCTCTGGAGCAGGCACATTGATCAGTTAAGATCCAGATTGCCTCAGGAGCATCACTTTTGCTCCTCTCTGGTTCCCATACCTACTGCCTCTTCTAGGGGAAGGGAGGATTATGAGAGTAATCAGCAAGTAAGAATCAACCCCATGTGTAATGAGCTAACACAACAGGAACCATCGCAAAACCTGTCACAATACCAACAACCTTTTTCACAAATGGAAGATTGCACATCACTACCTGATTTAGGTGCTGACATTGGGTTGGAGATGGATTGGGAGGAGAGACCAGGTTGTAGTAACCAAACAGGTTCTACCATTACTACAAGTCCAAGTAAGGAAATGTCAGCAGACACATTTCCTCTCTCACAAGGTGAGAACCTTAAAACATCTGAACCATGTAGGTCTCAACGTACACTAAGAGCCCCACCTATTTAAAAGAATACATTAGATAGGTTGGGGTTTGAGTATGGACTGAACCTAGTGGGGAGGGGTGTTATGTATGTAGGTTTGAAGTCATTGGTTTAGTTTGAACTGTTCTTGTAAAATGTTGGAAATGATTGGTTTAAAAGTGCAGGAAAACCCTGCACTCTGATTGGCTGGCAACTGCGGCTGCTGGCTATAAGTAGCAGCCGCAGCCCAGCCAAATTGGGTCTGTTCTGAGCTGTAGTCACTAATAAACAAAGAGCTTGAAGCACTCCACATCTGTCTCTTCATGCAAACTTAACAATAACCATGTTTTAAGGTCGCGGCAGAAGGAGCGGAGATCAGGGGCCACATGCAATTCAAGGGGCAGTTGGCTCCAGAGGGTGGGCGCTCCCACAAAGAAGGCCCTCCCCCTAGGGGCTGCCAGCCTACAATGCCCCATCTGTGGGAGCGCACTGGGTGATTGGTATTCGTCGATGGAAGGAGTCCTACACTTAGGCAAGAAAAACCAAAACCAAAAGTATCCATATAGACTAGGTGAAATAGCAGTAACAGTAACTCAATAGCAGTAACTGTGAGAGGGATCTTGGAGTCTTAGTGGACAACCAGCTAAATAGGAGCCAGCAGTGTGCAGCAGCAGCCAAAAAAGCTAATGCAATCCTAAATTGTATTAACAGAGGGATACAATCAAGATCAAGGGAAGTACTAATACCACTCTATAAAGCCTTAGTAAGACCACACCTAGAGTACTGCATCCAGTTTTGTTCACCACATTATAAAAAAGATGTTGAGACTCTAGAAAAAGTACACAGAAGAGCAACCAGGATGATTAGGGGACTGGAGGCTAAAACATACAATGAACGGTTGCAAGAACTGGGCTTGGCTAGTCTAGTAAACAGAAGGACCCAGGGAGACATGATAGCAATATTTGAGGGGCTGCCACAGGGAGGAAGGGGTCAAGCTATTTTCTAACGCACCTAGAGGCCAGACAAGGAATAATGGATGGAAACTGAACAAGATTCAACCTGGAAATAAGGAGAAACTTTCTGACAGTGAGAACAATCAACCAATGAAACAGCTTGCCCTCAGAAGTTGTGGGAGCGCCATCACTTGAGACTTTAAAGAAGAGATTGGACTGCCACTTGTCACAAATGGTGTAGGGTCTCCTGCTGGGGTGGACTAGATGACCTACAAGGTCCCTTCCAACTCTGATTATCTGTTATCTGTTATCTGTTATCTGATCCACTTGTTTTTCAATTGCTGTAATCGTTACATGTTAATCTCAGTGCAATAATTTATATTTTTATTGTTTTTAATTTGTTTATTATTTTCCACTTTTATTCAATCTTGCTAATATTCTGCCTTTAATATTTTACACAATGTATACTTAACAAATTATTCTAATATATTCATGAGAACCAGATTGGATTTATGAAAATCTAATATTTTGGATTTGATCTGATGCCAAGTATAACACAGCTTTCTTCATTGTTTTTCAGATCAATTGTAAAACTGCTTCAGAGGCTCTGAGTGATAAAAGTAAATTCCCTTTTTTCTACCAGATGCGTCCCAAAGAAGGGATCCGTACCCAGCAATCGTCCAACTGCTGCTCCATTTCAGATGGACCCTGATTGGCCTCTTTGCTTCAGACACAGAGAAGGGAGAGAATTTCATGAGGACTTTCTCTCCTATGCTTGTCAGGAATGGAATTTGTGTTGTTATATCGCAACAATTCTCAACAACTGGACATACAGCAACCCTCAGGGAGGCCCTCTCCAAGTGGAGACAGGTCAACATCTTTGTTTACTTCTTAGAACATGATTCAATTTCAGACATAATTCTTCCTTTCCATTTAATACTTATGCGTTTGGCAGGATCCATTGAAGGGAAAGTCTGGATCATCATAAATTATGTATGGTATCGAATGGCAAAGTACAGACTTTTCAAATACATCCATAGTATTTGGAAGTTTGATTATTTGACAAAAAAAGGCCAGAAGATGCTGCCTATGAACCCTATTTCTATGTAGAAAATCCATTTCAAGACCATTATTTCCGCTGTTCTCTTTCCAAACACATCTTTTCTGTCAAAGGCCGCAGAAGATGCACCCAGAAAGCCCCACTGGAGACCCAGTGGAAAAGGAACAGGATGCAGAGCACAAGTGACTACCAGAATTACAGCCTCATGCAGACTCTGGCCCAGGCCATGAATGCCGCCTATTCCTCCAGATCCAGGAGGGGAAGGAAGGATGGAGAAAAGAGGTTGGGATCTCAAAGGCTGCAGCCATGGCAGGTATGGGGGTCCCAATAGGGATCCATTCATCTGAGATCCATTGGAGAAAGAATCCAGAGGAGAAGGAGGGAAACCATCTCAGTAGATCTGGCCAATTCAATTACTCAGGGAATAATGGCTTCAAAGAGTAGACACCAGGGCATTTTGATATTTAGCACTGCTGATTCTTTTGTAAATGTATCCCCGTATGTGAGGGTTTGTGATGAGCATGACGGGATCCCCCTTTGTTCTGTCCTCATTGCATGTGGGTCTATGTGCACCTTGACAGGCAGCCAAACCCCACAATCTCCTTCAATGAAACGGACCCTGGTGTCAGGGATGGGATTCAGTTTTTTTAACAACCGGTTCTGTGGACATGGCTTAGTTGGTGGGTGTGGCTTGGTGGTCATGTGACTGGGTGGGTGTGGCCAACTTGATATCACTCATGTCAAGGGGCACTTCTCCTCGCCTGGCCTCTCATGACAGTGGGGATACTGCAATGGTCATAAGTGTGAAAAATGGTCATAAGTCTCTTTTTCAGTGCCATTGTAACTTTGAATGTTCACTAAATGAACTGTTGTATGTCAAGGATTACCTGTACAAAAATACAAAAAGCTTCTTTGCTTGCAAAAAACTGCCCTAAATACCAATCATTAGATTAAAAATACCTGCAAGCCCGAGTTTACAAATCAGGCAGGGTGCCAGAGCACCCTGAGGAATGAAAATATTTAAAATGCAGTGATAATTATCAAGCAGCCAACTCTTGCTCATAAAGTGAAACCCTTTAGCAGAGAGGTCATTTAAGCTCTCCAGAAAGAGCACACCCAAGAAAAGCAATCCTTAGATCCATTTGCACCACTTAAAAATACCAGATGGTCTCACTCACCTCACAAAATATACTAAGGAAATCATCCAGATTTAAGAAAAGGTCACATAACCCCCAGAAAGGCAGTAAAAAAAATCAGTGCCAAGCTTGCATCCTGCCTCTTGGAAGTATACCCCAAAAGGACAGTGCCAGATAGTACTAAAGCAGTGAAGGAAGACCTCCTCTCCAGATAGAAAAAGAAACCATGAGGCAAGAAAAAATTCAAACACAATACAAATAATTAAATCACAACAATAGCTGCTGCTTGTTGAAGCTGAATAGGGAAAATTATTCCATTATAAACACAGGATTAAACATCACCAAGCACAGAATTAACCTTCACCAAAACCAGTTTTAGACCAAAACTCAGAAAGGATATGTAAACTCATGTTTGAATGTCAATCTTTCTAGCTAACCAAGAAGGTTTGCTGAATGTCACTCATCTTGATTCCCTGTCAATTATTTCTTCAAAGTGCTGATTGTCCAGGGAAATATTTCCTCCCAACAGCAGTGTAAAAATGTTAAAACAACTCTTCCCCTTTAAGAAAGCCAAGCCCCAGAAGCTCCGGAGACAGTAAGTCTAGGCTGTCTGCCAAGAATGTAATAAGGATGGAAAAAACCAAAAGGAGATTACTTCTAGCTACTAGTTCTCCAAACTGCTTAGAAAATTAATAAGGGGTTCTATAGAACCAGACAGAACCGGTAGAATCCCACCCCTGCCTGGCATGGATCTGGAGGTTTTATTGTGAGAACAGGGAAACTGAGGAAACATAAAGAGTGAGTTAAATATAAAGGAGAGAGAGGCAGCATGAACTAACAGCCTGCAAAGAAGAAGCTGGAACCTCTCCAGCAATGCTCTGTGTGAGGGACGGAGGCCGTCTCCGGAGGTCTTGGTCAAAATGGCTGCTTCCATCTTCTCCAAGGCTGACAGAAAATGGAGCCTGGCTTCAGCCCATATAGTTAGGCTTATCTGCCTCTGGCCACTAGGTGGGGCTATAGCCACAACAGCACAATATTTACCTGTTGCGGCAGGTAAATTCGAAGGAGTCCCTGAGTCCATCTAGCCCAACCCCTCCTCTCTGCAGTGATCCCAGGTCAAGCTTCTTTGACTGATGGCTGCTCCATCTTTGCATTCAGGCAATCCATGAAGAGGAGACTGAACTGCTCTGCGTCACTGGCTCAGCTCTAAAACAGCTCATCCTTTTAGGATATTTTTCTTTCATTCATCCAAAATCTCCTCTCTTGTAACTGAATGCATTTTTCCATGTCTGAAACCCTGGAATAATAATGAGCAGATCTTATGTTCGTGTGCAATGTGTGTCAGTGATTGGAAGAGGGCTGCATCCTCCCTTCTCCAACTGAGAGATTGTGTCAGTTGGAAAAGGGGCTCCCAGACTCCTCCTGATCTTCAGCTCTTCTCCTTGTGGTCTTTTCTCCAGGCTAAGAGCAGCTCCTTTGAGCTCTTCCTTGGCTTATTTCTCCCTCCCTGAAGTTCACATAGATTTTGGGCAAATTCTCCTCCAAGCGTGGTGCCTGCGAGGGGACCTGGTCCTTGAGTTGGGGTCTCCCCAAACCAGAACATTCACTTCCTTACATCCTTATGACTGCATTTGCCTTCTTTCCATGAGCCTCACCTGCTGACTGATTCCGTTTTCAGTTAACTATGATTTTGAGATCATTTTCATTAACATACATATCAAATTTTGTATCCCTCATCTTTCTTCCAGTCCATCATTCATGCTCTTATATGAAACTCTATTGTTAGTCAAGTGCTAGTTGCTAAAAATCAGATATTTTTCTACTGCTTTTTATTCATGCACCCTCTGTGTGCTAATCATAAATATTGTTTCTGGAAACTTGATATTCCTCTTATTAAATTTTATTTTATTCAAAAAGATAAAATACAAGTTTTGGAAAATAAAACTCTTACAAAGAAAAGACAAAACAAGACAAAACATTTTTTTTAAAATTGTGCTTTAAAAACAGACAAAACATGCATGTTGTCCCCTCAGTTGAATAAATACAACAATAATAGTTTCTCCCCCTTGCAAAATAGGCTCACAATTATAAACTACACATCTATTTGCAACTGCTTGACTTGTCAACTATCTGCTATATATAAAAAACGTAGTTAACAGGCAATACAACAATAAAAATTAAATTTCAAAAGTTCAATATTATTATTTTTTAAAATTAGATTTATATGCCGCCCTTCTCTGAAGACTCAGGGCGGCTTACAGTTTTGGGGATACAACCCAATGTGCTCAGCAATAGCCTTCCTTCCATTGTATATGCCTGCTTATTACTAAGCGGCATTTTTACAAAGTCAGCTTATTGCCCCCAACAATCTTGGGTCCTCAATTTACCTACCCCAAGAGGATGGAAGGCTGAGTCAACCTTGAGCCTGGTGGGATTCAAGCCTACAATAATTGCAGGCAGCTGGAACTTAAGTGCTGGAACTTAACATTTAGCAGCCTGCACCACCAAGGCCTGTTATCTGCTATTCTATTTAACTCACAGAAAATTTACGGGGGCTTCTTACCTACCACAGACCACCACAATAATTATCTCCAATCCATCCAGAATCTGTCCAGGGTTAAACATCTTTGTTTGATTCTGAATCAATACATTTCCTTAAAATTGTAATTAGGATCTTTCCCAACAACTGTGTCATGCCCTTGGTGGAGACTGACTCGAGGAAGTGGAAGAACAGCCAACAGGGAGTGGGAGTGTGGCTCCAGAGGTGGTGGAGGAGGCTGGGGAAGGGCAGAGGCCGGCTGAGCACTCAGAGGAGGATCCAGGCCCATCTCTTATCCATCCCAGGGCACGCAGGGAGGGGAGGATCAGGGAAAAGCATGGTCTACTCGGAGGAGAGGGCCATGATCCTCCTCAGGGCTTACAGCTGGGAGCTCTGTATACAAGTTCGGAAATGCGTAGTCAGGCTGCTGGAGTCAAGGTTAGTGTTTTAGTTCTAAACAAGGTTTATCTTGGTTGGCGTTATTCCAACGGACTGTCCCTGTTTATCTTCCTGTAGCTGGCAATTATCTATCCTGGTCTGCCGAGGAACTGTATTAATGCGGTTTGTTTTGGCTTTTTCTTCGTTATTGGCTCTTTAAATGCGAACTGTGTTTCTTGCCTTTGAAATGTTATTTTGACTCCTCCACTGTGAACAATTAAACAGGGAAGCCAAGTTGAAGGCATTAAAGGACTTTTAGTTACGTTTTGGATTTTGTTATATTTCTGAGATACTCTGGATCATCACAAACTGCTTTCCATTCCTCAAAGTCTTGGACCTCCTGTAAATTGAATCATGATGCCTCTTAAGACTTGTTTTCCAGTTAAATATGACAAGTCCATTCCCCCATCTCCCTCAATCTTCTGGAAAGAATCCATTTCATCTGTTATCTGTTCTGTCCACTGTGAGTCTTCAGGGTCCATGGCCTCTCCAGCCATCTCCAAGCAGCCTGCCTTCCAACCAGACTCCTCCTTCAGGGATGCCAGCAGCAAATTACGTTCCAGTCCATCCCTCCATCCAATCCATCCAATTCAACAATTGTTGCTGGCTTCTGATTGTCACCTTTAAGTTGATTTAAAACCATTGTTATTTTATCCAACTTTAAAAATAAAGTTTCAAACTTGAAAGTTTAAAAACTTCATATCCTTTAAATCAGGGGTTGCCAACCTTTTGGACCTCAGGGACCACCAAACTCATAATTTTAAATCCCAGGGACCACTAATATGATTTTTGACTGAGGCTGGCTTGCTGACGTTGGTGGGAGAGAGAGATCTGATCTAATCTCTCTCTCCCCCCGCTCTCTCTCACACACACAAACACACAGAAGCAGGGGTGGGATTCAAATTTCTTAACAACCAGCTCTTGGGCATGGCCTAATTTGTGGGTGTGGCTTGGTGGTCATGTGACTGGCTGGGCATGGCTTGTGTGTAAATATTATATATGTAAATATTGAATTTTTTATAAAAAGGAAGGAACTTTTACCCAAAATCAGGCAAAGTGGGCAGGCAGATTGAGTTGCTCACAGAATCACAGATTCATTCAGAGCTCTATCTGTCTGCCATCAGCTACCTACACTGAATAATAGAAGCTTCAGTCCTAAGGTTTCGGCTCTTCTTAAAAGCAGAGCCGAAGATCATATTAATTACCGTATTAATGACAATATAGAAAAACTGATGACCAATAGCAAATTGCTATCCATCACCTTCAGGTTTCATAGGAAAATTTTTAAAAATTCAAAATTATTTGAGTATCATTTTGAAGACAGTTTTTATCCACTTAGTCATCATACCATCCCTCAGGTCTCTAATCACATCACAAAATTGTTTGTGAGTCCTTTACTGAAATCCAGTTCTGTCACCAGAGTTCCCATAATCTATTTAGGAAGTTTAGTGATACGTGAGAATGACTTTTGGGGTGAGAAGAAGAGAGACTGCTTAGGGAAGGATCAGGTAAGAGGGAGAATCCTGCAGCTGCATAATGGGGGCAAAAAAACTCAGAAAGGATCCTTGCTAACTGTTCAGACTGAAAAAAATTTGGTGGGAGATTTGTTCTTTCAGATTTGCAAAATTTTGTTAATGTAGCACAATCAAGTAGAATTGGCACATCTGGATGTGTTTTCCTCAGGATGACCAGGGAGAAGATTATCTGACAACTTTCTCCTCAATAAATCCACGCTTTCTGGGAATCAACCTGTTGTTTTCAAAGAGTTTATGAATTATCTTTTTTCCTCTGTTCGTTTATTTCTCATCTGCTCTAGAATGTTCCTATAACTGACCAATTGTGTCAATTATATTTTCTCTATATTTTGTCAAATTCCTGGATGTTTCCATTCTAGTTTCATCCCTTTCTGGAGAAGAATGAATTTTGGAATTTTTCCAACCTTAAACTGTACTTGGACCAAAATGGAGAGATAACAGCAGATCTGATGATCTGGGGCTACTTGATTCTTCCCAAGGAGGATTTCAGGACAGAGACTCTGGCGTATTTTGAAAGACAGAGACTTACTATCGACCAAGGTGCTCTTTCAAGGCTGAAGTTGCTCAATAAGGTGGGAGAAATTTGGTGTCTTTTCTCTGTTTTCCAAAGCCTGAGGTCCCATTTCCAGTGGGTCACACCTAGAGTCTCCAGGGTGGTGGGCCTTCCCTGCCAGTTGGTGTCTTCTAATGGAAGTTCTTCAAGAGACAGGACCTCAGTGGAGTGGCTTTGTAATGAAATCTTTCAAGATCTTACTGGTCAAAGTTTCTTTCTTCGTCACAGTTTTATTCTATATTAAAATTGAATGGAATAAAAGTTTCCTAAATCTTTTACAGTAAACTTTATTCTTTATTCTATATCATCATACTTAAATCTTTTTTCCTTCCATCCCTCTGACTTTATTAAATAGAAAGTACTTTATTGTATTGTTAAATTCCAAAAGCAAAAGGGAGGAACTAAATGAAGGATCTGCCAGTTGTTCTACTTCCTGCATCTGTTTAAAGTAGTCAGAGATTTCTTATTTACCTCAATGAAGACCAGAGGCTACTTGGCTAATGTCCATTTCTCCCTCCATTTTCCATGGATGGAGAGTCCTAACACATTTTCTTTGGCATTCCTTCTTTTTCTGCTTAGTCCCTGCCTCAGTCCAGGTGTGTGGGAAGTTGTCCTCCTGGATTTGTCAAGAGGACTCGAGAAGGAGAGCCAGTTTGCTGCTACGACTGCATTCCTTGTCCGGAGGGGACCATCTCCACTCAGGAAGGTGGGTGACCCCAGAGGAAAGGAAGGTGGAACTGGATCCATCCAGAACATTTTCATGAAGTCCAAGTTAAAAGACAGATTGAACCTCGCTTTTTTTTAACCTGCACAATTTCATATCTAAAAAGAGGTAAATCAAAAAGGCTTTGAAGGAGGGGCTGGGAAGAGATGGCAGGAGGGGTGGCAGACTGGGCAACCTTTACTAAGAGCAGAGGAAATATATCTTCTGCTTTTTAGTTTGGATAGGTGCTGCTAAGTTCACCTTTCTAGGAACACCTGCGTTCTCTGAAACTTGCTGAATTGTTTTAGGTCCACCTTCTGAAAGACCTTGCAATTCCCTGTTTATTGGCCTCCCTTGAGGAACCCTGAGAAGGTGTCCCTAGTCCATAATGTGGTGCTGTGGATAGTTATGGGGGGAACTCATTACACAAATAGTCTGCCAGTCATGTAGATCAATCAATCAATCAGAATAGAGCTGGAAGGGACCTTGGAGGTCTTCTAGTTCAGCCCCTGTTCAAGCAGAAGAAACTATACCATTTCAGGCAAGTGACTGTCCGGTCTCTTCTTAAAAGCCTCCAATGTGAAGAACCCCAAACCCCTGAAGGCCAGCTGTTCCACTGGTCAATTGTTCTCACTGAGAGGAAGTTTCTCCTTAATTCCAGGTTGCTTCCAGATGTTACAAGATACTCCAAGTCTGTTTGCCTAAAAAGATTATATGATTACTTATTAACCTGTAATAATGCTGGTTCCTATGAAGATTCTGCACATTACACCAGAAATACTTAACATCCTAGGACTTCTCTCAATTCATATACTGTATCTAGCTACATTTTTTAAAACAAAATCCTTCTTATGTTAATGAAATTGTTAAGAAATACTTCTTGGGAAATGCCCATGGTATCAGCTGCTATCTGAAGAAGGTATTTCTTGTAAGATAAAAGGATAGAATGAGTGGTGGGATTCAATTTTTTTACTACCAGTTCTGTGGGCATGGCTTGGTGGGCGTGGCAGGAGAAGGATACTGTAAAATCTCCAGTCAGAGGTGGTATTTGCCGGTTCTCTGAACTACTCAAAATTTCCACTACGGGTTCTCCAGGTGGTCAGAACCTGCTGAATACCACCTGTGGACAGAATGTTAAAGAAATATTGCTTTTTTGCTTTATCAGATACAGAAAAATGCACCAAGTGTCCAGATGACAAATACCCAAATAAAGAGAGAGTCCAATGTATTCCCAAAGTTATAACCTTCCTGTCTTATAAAGAACACCTGGGCATCATCCTGGTCTCTTTTGCCCTGCTCTTCTTCCTCACAACAGGCCTTGTCTTAATCATCTTCTTTAAATACCGAGAAACTCCCTTGTCAAAGCCAACAACCGGGACCTCTCCTTCATCCTCCTGGTCTCCCTCCTGCTTTGCTTCTTGTCTTCTTCTCTCTTCATTGGTCAACCAAGGAAAGCCACCTGCCTTCTCCAACAAACAGTCTTCAGCCTCATCTTCTCAGTTGCTGTTTCTTCTCTCTTGTCCAAAACCATCACGGTGGTGCTGGCTTTCCTGGCCACAAAACCAGGAAACCGAGTGAAGAGATGGTTGGGGAAGAGTTTGGCCAACTCCATCATCCTTTCTTCTTCTGCTGTCCAAGTTATCATCTGCTCCATCTGGCTGGGAGTTTCTCCCCCCTTCCCTGACTCTGACCTCCACTCCCAACCTGGAGAGATCATCCTGCAATGCAACGAAGGGGCCATTGTCATGTTCTATGTCACCCTCAGCTACATGGGCTTCCTGGCTGCCATCTGCTTCACGGTGGCTTTCCTGGCCAGGAATCTGCCCGGGGCTTCCGAAGCCAAGCTGATCACCTTCAGCATGCTGGTCTTCTGCAGTGTCTGGGTGACTTTTGTGCCCACCTACCTGAGCACCAAAGGGAAATACATGGTGGCTGTGCAGGTGTTCTCCATCCTGGCCTCCAGTGCTGGTCTGCTGGGCTGCATCTTCATCCCCAAATGCTACATTATCCTTCTGAAGCCAGAGCTGAACACAAAGGAGCATCTCACAGCCAGAACAAATGTAAAACATGAGTTATAACACCATTGTGATATTGGAAGAATTGTTCAAGTTACTTTTTATTTGGAAGGAGATATTAATTCCATTTAGATAGTGTACAGGAGTCAAAGAAAATTATATGTATATGTTTCTTGTAACTCCCTTCCCTTTCAGCTCAATAAAATTTGCTAAATTAAACTCTGTGAAAGTCATTCAAAGGAATTTGTTGTTCAGCAACTGCCAATGAACATGACACATTGTAAGTACCAGTAATCATTTGAGCAATTATTGCTATTAAAGTTCTAAATTCCTTGTGTGTGAGAGAGTGAGCAGGAGAAGAGGGAAGATGGAAGCTGTGGGAACCAAGCTTGAATCATGTCCTATGAGAATCCCCATGAGAACCCTTGGAATGTCAGAAGGATGAGAAATTCACTGTTTGACCTCCTCTCGGCTGGGGAGGCAATTCTTTATCACTAGGACATAGTTCTTTCTTGATAAGACCATTTTACGGAAAGTGTTGACCACAACAGCTGTCTGGGGGTTTAATTTGGAGTTGCTCTTACTTGGGATCTACTTCCAAGAACTTTCCACTCCATGCTTTTCTTTCTTTATCCAGAGTATTAAAATGGCAAAATCTAACATTATTCAGGCCCTTCAGTTTTCCACTATACCTAAAACTTTTCCCTGCTTGTTCTGCTTTATGCTCTAGATGGGTATAAAGCAGACAGAGCAACTGCACAAAGCATCTATACAAAGTCTTTTTTAATAGTTCATCAGGCATCCTGTCAACTCACAGTTATGACGAGGTTCTTCTTAATGTCTAATCCTTTGCATATCTGAATAGTGGTGTAGAAAGATATGAAGCTCTCATCCTTATGATGATAACCATGCTGATGATTGAAGTGACTGCATGGTAAAAGATTCAGGCTAGAATGAGGAAGCCTCCCCCAACCCCACAAGGGTCAATTTAATGACCAATCAGGATTACAGATGTGACCACATGACATGGACTACATTTCCCAGGATACCTTAACTACATTTACCATGATGCATTCCCTTAAGGGACAGCTCTCAATTCCTAACTAACTACCCCATTAACTCTGGCTTGACAGCACACTTCTCCTCTTCCAAGCATGGCTTGTCTGTGAAAGGTTGGGGATGTCCAGAGAAAGGGGACCTTGAGACTCTCCCCAGGAGGAGGTTGCAGGGATCCTGTTTAAAAGCATCCTTTACCAAACGGTCTGGATTGATGAAGGAGTGTCCAGTGCTTATTCATCCAGGTCCAAGAAGGAGGCGAGAAGCGTGGGAACGCCCTGGAACAGGAACCCTGGAAGGTCTTCTGCTTTCCAACCATACAGTCCCTAGTGCTGATCAGTCGGTCATCCATTTTGATATTTCAGAATGGCTTCTGATTGTGACTTGAGCCCTTTTGCAAATTCCATTTTCAGTCGGTTTAAAAAGCTCTGAAGGATCAGACTGAGGTCTCTGAGATTCCCAGTGACACACGGAGGCCTGGTTGCCCTCAGGCAGAAGAAGGCAGAGGCTGATGGCTTTGCCCAACTTGGAACATGTGTGATTCCCCACAACATCACTTTCCTCCATCACATCACACAGGAAGGGACACCCA
>SOZL01001164.1:89789-114933 GCA_009733165.1 Naja naja
TGTCAAGGGGAGACCTGAGTTTCCTACCCATCAACAATTCAGCTGGGGTTAAATTAGTTGAGGAGTTGGGAGTGATATGCTGAACACTGAGAAGTTTTTCAACTCTCTCAGTGATATCCCCTGACCCAATTGCTGAAGTTTTTCCTTGGTAAATCATACCACATACGTTCAACCCGGCCGTTAGCTGAAGGATGCCCAGGGCCTGTCAGGGCATGTCTGATACCCTGTTGTGCTAGATATGATTCAAAAGGTTGGATGTAAATTGAGGGCCATTGTCAGAAACAAGCACATCAGGTAACCCGTGAGTTACAAAAGCTTTTAAGCTGTTTGATGACAGCTTCAGTTGTGGTGGATGCCATAGGATAACCTCCAGCCATTTGGAATATGCATCAACTATAATAAGGAAAGTGTGCCTCTGGTAGGGCCAGCAAAATCAATGTGAATCCTGGACCATGGGCCCCTAGGACATTCCCATTCCTGTGGGGGGCGAGAGGTGGGGCAGGCCTGACTACCTGACAGTTGGGACAAGATGCAACCCAGTTTTCAACCATTTTGTCAATACCTGGCCACCATACATAACTCCTGGCCAATCCCTTCATTCTGACAATTCCCGGATGACCCTCATGTAACATTTTCAAAACCTCTTTTTGTAGTTTTGCAGGAATAACCACCCTGTTACCCCACAAAATACATCCTCTTAATACAGATAATTCAGTTTGCCTGGATTTAAAAGGTTGGGCAAGTTGAGGTAGATCTTGAAGTGGCCAACCTTTCTTAATCCAGCCTATAACAGGAGCCAATAAAGTGTCTTTGGCAGTCTCTCTGGCAATTTCAGCAGCATGTACTGGAAGCTTGGCAACAGTTTCTAGAAAAAGGTGTGAGTCTCAGGAACAGGGTCCTCAATGTGTGAAGGAAGGCAGCGACTCAAAGCATCTGCATGCCCAATGTCTTTACCAGGTCTGTGGATCAGTTTGTATGAATAAGCAGCAAGAAATTCAGTCCATCTCAGCATTCTTGGTGACAGGATCGTGGTGTTGGTTTGTCCCCTGCCACAATGCCTAACAGAGGTTTGTGATCTGTGACAATAGTAAATGTTCTCCCATATAAATACTCATGGAATTTCTTGACAGCTGCAACAATTGCCAAGGCTTCCTTGTCCAGTTGGCTGTAATTTCTCTGCTTTAGTCAAAGTGCGAGAGTAAAATGCAATAGGGGCTTCCCTCCCACTGGGAAGCATGTGGCTCAAACCCCCCCACTCCAAAAGGAGGCATCACAAGTCAGAACAACAGGAAAGTTCTCAGAGAACTGTATCAGCACAGCATCAGACGTGATTAGTCTCTTGATATTGTTAAATGCAGCTTGTTCCTTCCTCCCCAGACCCAAGCAGATTTTTGTCCAGCAACCTATGTAGGGGTTCTGCAATGGTTGCCTTCTGAGGTAGAAACATATGATAGAAGTTAATGAGTCCCAAGAATGCTTGCAAATCTGTTTTGCATTTTGGCCTGGGGCTTTTGATTGCCTGAACCTTTGCCTCTGTGGGTGGATGCCATGTTTATCAATCATGTAACCCAAGAATTCCACTTTATCTGTTCTAAGTGCATTTTTCTTCTTGACTTTTAACCCTGCTTTTTTGAATCTAGTTAAGACTTCCTGAGTCTCTCGTGTAATTGAGTGTCATTTTCAGCAGAAATTAAAACATCATCAAAATAGGGCACCACCCCTGGCAACCCTTGTAACATTCTTTCCATAAGGCTTTTGAAGATGCCTGGTGCCACGCTTACTCCAAATTGCAATCTTTTGCATTTGAAGGCACCTCTATGGGTCACAATGGTTTGGGCTTCAGCAGTGGCATCATCAACTGTTAATTGTTGATATGCCTGTGCCAGGTCCAACTTGGCAAAAACTGTGCCCCCTCCAAGAGAGTGTAATAAATGATGCACTACTGGAACTGGATATGCGCTCTGTTGTAGCGATGGTTCAATGTCCCCTTGTAGTCTCCCGCAGATTCTCACAGACCCATCAGCCTTGACTGGTGTGACTATGGGTGTCTCACCTGGAGTGATCAGTGGGCTCTAAAACCCCTGGGCTATTAGTTTATCTAATTGTGCATCAATTTTTTCCTTTAAGGCAAATGGGACCCTTCTGGGTTTTAAATGATTGGTTGTACCTTGGGATCTAGGTTAAATGTGATGGGGTCCCCAAGTACTTGCCTAATCCATCGCTGAAGACCTCTGGAAACTCAGACTTCAAGGCCTCTTCCCACTCAGTGTTGCTCACGGATTGATGCCAGTCACCCGATGCCCAATGGGTTGAACCACTCAAGGCCCAGCAGACTTGGGTGGTCCTTGTCCACGATGGTCAGTGGTAGGCGCTTGGTGGCCCTTGAATTTCACATTGAATTCTCTTGTTCCAACTACTGGAATCTTGTTCCCTTGGTAGTCTTTAAGAGTCAATGCTTGCTTCTTGAAGTGCTTCTTCTGGATGTTGGGAAGAAGTCTGTGAATAGTGTCCCATGACACCATAGATAGGTATGAGCCTGAGTCCACTTCCATTTGGCAAGGCCTTCCTTCAATAAGTACCTTGACATGCACTTTTCTGCTTCTTAAAGGTGATGAATGACCAATAGTTACTGTTTGATGAGTTTCATTCTTCCCATTTGCTTTGTGCTGTGCCCCATTTTCTCACTGAGATTGTTGGGCCTGAATTTTGTCTTCTTTTTGCTTGTAGCAAACTTCCTTCTGTTGGGTGGAGTTCTGGATGATTTTGCAGACCTCTTCTTTTATCACAACGGAGGCAAATGGTGTCTAAAACTTGCATTCAGTGCGGGGTGGCTTCCCACAACCTCTGCAGTAGAAATCTTGCCTCTTTCTTCCCAGGTCTTTCTTTTTTCTGCTCCATTCTGAGTCTGTAAATTCCTTCCTCCACCTCACTACAGTCTGACTCAGAATCTATTTGCTCACAATGAGTTGTTGTGGACTTTTCCACATCAGGATGGCTTGTGGCCTTGTTGATTTTCTTCATGGCTGCTGCTGAGGACTTAGCTTCTGCTGAAGAGGCTCTTCTATTGCTTCCTTCAGCGTGATCTTAGGTTTCAGTAATAACTTGCTCTGTAGCACCTTGTCTTTAAGGCCCAGAACAAATCGATCGTGCATGGCCTCTTCTAAATTGTTAAATTGCATGCACCCCCAATGTCTCTAAACTTGCCACAAAGTCATTTACGTTTTCGCTTTCCCTTGATCCTGACGGTAAAACTGTGTCTTTAATGAGGCACGATACTTGTGGCGCGTAATGGGCTCTTAACAGTTTTTCTAAGTCAGGCCATTTAACAAAGAACTGAAATATTTGATTGTTAATGTACTGACAGCCGCTTAGAATTGTATTTTACAAAACTGGAGAAATGATAAGACACCTTAATGAAAAGAAGAGGAAGTGATTAAGAAGATTCGATTGTGCCGAAATGAGTAGATTAACATTTGAAATTAGGGGACCAAGAAGAAAAGCAGTTTTATAAGATGGAATATGTTCTATCAATGGTTAGACAAAAAGTTTGGTAATATATTTTTTTGGGAATATAAAGATAGATAGAACTGTTGAAACAATATAGAGAGATTATAAATATGATAAAGGATTAATAATAATGATTATAGTTTTTCCTTTTGTAATATTGAGTATGAATAATGAGGTAGGCACTGTGATTTTTGATTGATCCATACTTGAAATTGATATGGATTTATGTGTTGTATGTTTGTTTGTTATGTTTGTGTTTTGGAAAATAAAACCTCTATAAAAAAAAAAATCCATCTGGATCTTGACCATCTTATTGGGAGTTAGCTATTCTGCCAGTTTAGTATCATTCCAATTTGCAAGTTCCCTTCTTATTCCTCATCTAAGTCATTACAATAATAAAGATATTGAAGAGTTTTACTGGACCTAAGATGGAACCTTGTGGCACCCACTGCTTACTCTCCATGTAGAGTTAGACCCATTAAGGACTACTCGCTGAGTATCAATGCCCGCCAGCCAGTTGTGAGTCCATCTATGGTGGTGCTATTCATTCCATTTTTTCTAGCTTACTAAGAAGTAGGTTGTGGTCTACTTTGTCGATGCCTTGCTGAAATCTAAATCAAACTGAGAAGAAAGTGGAATGTATTGGACAAAAGCTTATGATCAGCACAAAGACACAAATGAGACCTTAATCCACCTCGAGATGGACAGGGCCTCCTACTATCTCAGATTCCAGAATGGAGGAAGAGAGAGATGAGAATATAACATTGGTAATGGTGGAAATATTAGCGAACACTTAAAAAAAGATAAAAATGAGATGGTGAGAGAGCTGGATGATGTATATAGTATATACAAGCTATGCAAGATGACACAGACTTCCCTAGAAGTCCACATTTGGTTTCGCCAGGAGGCAAGTGAAGGATATAATCTATAGATGACAAGAGATGAAATGATGAAATAAAAGGGTTGGGGTAATTGTGTTAAAACAGGTGCCAAGGAGAGTCTGTGAACAGAGGAAGGACTATCGATTTCTACTTAACTATCAAACAAAAAAAAGTATATCTTTTAGATGGAGTATCCTGGAAGGTATTTTGGTAACATGGAAAGAGAAAAGAGTGAAAGTAGATAGTCTAACCAAAGCCCAGAATTTTTTTTTATCAAATTGGAGGAACAGAGGAGGAACTGAGTAGCAGAGAGGACCCTGAGATCTTGAGCCATGAAGAATTACAACCTAGAAATAGAGGGAGGGAGAAAGAGAAGGAGAGGGAAGGAGATGAAGAGATATTTGTTAGAGAAGAGATAGGAGTGAGAACTAGAAGTCAAACAATGAGCAAACTCAACGAGGGATAGAAGGTAAGGGGTAAATGGAAAGAGGAGTGAAATTAATATCTATCAATATTAATGGATTGAATGATCCATCTAAGAGAAAAAGAATATTTTTAAACTAGAGAAACAAAGAGCTGATATAATATGTCTCCAAGAGGTTCATATTAAAACACAGGATCAGAGGTATTTACAAAACAAAAAATTGGGGAAAATGTATACAACATTGGCAGAAGAAAGAAAAAAGAGGAGTTGTACTATATCAAAGAGGATATTACTTCAAAATTGATTTATAACGACACAATGGGAGAATATTAATAAATAAAATAAAAATAAAAATCAGAATGAATTTTTAAAACTCTATACAAGAAATTGATAGAAATTGGCAACCCGAGAATTTGTATAATAGGTGATTATAATGCAATAACAAACAACAAAGATGTATGTGAACAAAAACAATATAAAAAATGGAATATATTGCCTAAGAGATTTTTTGAGATGGTCAAAGAATTAGGATTAGTTGATGTGTGAAGGAAAAGGAACCCAGGAGTGTCTCAGTTTACTTTCTACTCCAGCCCGCATAAATCATGGTCTAGGTTAGATATGGCATGGGTAAATAGTGAGTTAAATAAGGAGATTCAAGATATAAAGATTTTAACTAATATTTGGGCAGACCACAATCCAGTACAGATAATTTGGAAAGACCATATCCGCAACAGAAGTAGATGGACATTGAATTTGCAATTATTGAAAGAAGAAAACTATATTCAAAAAGTTAGGGAAGAACTAATTAATTTTTTTAAATTTAATAAAAAAGAGGATACCTCATTGCAGAATCTATGGGACACAACAAAGGCATATTTAAGGGGAATATCTATAGCTTATACTGCAATTAGAAATAAGAAAAGATGGGAAAACAAAATACTTTAACAAAAAAATATATAGAAAATGTGGAAAATAGGCAAATGAAAGACCTGGGAGACGAGCAAATTAGAAATGAATTAGTATTAGCTAAGCACAAAATGAATATCTTAGAACAGGAGGAATTAATTAAGAAATTACAATATATAAAACAAAATTATTTTGAACATGCAAATAAACCTGGTGGGTAGTTGCACAAATTGAAAAAGAAAATCAGAAAAGAATGATATATCAATTAGAGGATAAAAATGGAACAATAGAGACAGATTTGGAGGAAAAAGGAAATTGTAAGGGAGTATTTTGAGGATCTCTATAAGCAAGATATAGTGGATCCAAATAAAATAGAAGAATACCTGAAAGAAGGAATTTACACCTATTATCATGATAAAAAGGAGTTGCTTAACAAAGAAATAACTTTAAATGAATTAAAGGAGGCGATTAAAAAACAAAAAGCAACAAAATGCCGGTCCAGATGGATTTCAAGTGAACTATATAAAGACTTAGGAGAAATATTAGATAATGTGTTGTTAGAAGTCTGCAATGAGGTATTATTGGAAGCTAAAATTCCAGAATCATGGAAGGAAGCATATATAACATTGATTCCCAAAGAGGGTGCAGATGCCAACCAAATAAGAAATTATAGACCGATATCTCTTTGAATTCAGACTACAAAATTTTTATGACAATAATGGTGGAAAGAGTAAAAGAGTGCTTAGTGATAAAATTAATTCGATCAAAATGGATTCTTACCCACGAGGCAGATTAGATATAATACAAGAACGGTAATAGATATATTAGATATTATGAAAACCATCCAGGAAGCCAAGTGGCCTTGGTTTTCCTGGATGCCCAAAAGGCTTTCGATAATTTAAATTGGGATTTCATGAAGAAACAGATTAATTTGGAATTTGGAATTTGGTGGTAATTTTGCAAAAATGCTTAGTGCAATATATGACACACAAAAGGCAAATGTACTAATAAATGGAGAGGCTACTAATTCATTTGAAATAAAGAAGGGTGTCAGACAGGGATGTCCATTGTCACCCCTGCTTTTTATAACAATTTTAGAAACATTATTGGATAGAATTAGATTGAATAAAGACATTAAAAGAACTAAAATTAAAAGTCAGGAGTATAAGTTGCAGGCTTTCGCTGATGACATGGTATTTGTCATAGAGGAACCAATAGATTCAGGACCAGTATTACTAAATGAAATAGATAAATTTGGCAAATTAGCAGGATTAAAAATTAATAAGGAAAAAACCAAAATGTTAGTTAAAAATTTAACAAATAGTAAACAAAAAAAATTAGAAGAAATAATGGGATTACAAATTGTAAATAAGATTAAATATCTAGGTATTTGGTTAAGAGCTAGAACATTAACCTTACGGGAAGACAATTATACTAAAATATTGAAGCAGATTGAAAAGGATTTGGAAAATTGAAGCAAGATGCAAATTTCATTATTAGGCAGAATAGCAACGATCAAAATGAATATTTTACCTAAAATTCTCTGTTTCAAACAATTCCGATATTATTGGATAAAATTTTTTCCAAAGAATTGGATAAAATTGTGATGAAATTTATCTGGGCAGGGAAAAAAGCGAGAATAAAAAAAAACTTATTTACAAGATAATAAAAGCAGGGGTGGCTTTGGACTCCCTGACTGGGAGATCTATTATAAAGCGATGTTATTAGTGTGGATAAAAGACTGGATCAAATTGGGAAATAAAAGAATTTTAACACTAGAAGACCATGACTTGCAGATAGGATGGCATACATTCCTATGGAATCTGAATAAAAAAAACCATTCATATTTTACTAGACATGTAGTGCGCAAATCTTTGATTAAAATTTGGACAGATATTAGAAAGAATTATTATATTAAAATTCTGAGATGGATTTCAAACGATGGAGGCAATGTTTCATCCCAATACGATAGATATGAATAAAAAGCTTAAATACCACCCAATTCTAGATAATGAGGGATAATCGATACAGGAGTTAGAAACCCAAGGAATAACTATTGATAACTGGTCCTATTTCCAAGTTAAAATGAGATATAATAAAGATGTAAAGGAATTTGGAGTTGAAATAAAAGACACACAATTAGATAAAATACTTTTGGGTCCAGAGAAAATTTGATATCCAAATTATATAATTATTTATTAGAACATGAACTGGCTGGGGAAATGGTGAAAGGACCAATGTTAGCTTGGGCAAAAAATTTTGGACACACTATAGATTTGGATGATTGGGAGGAAATTTGGCAGAGGAATCTCACACTAACAAAGTCAGTATCACATAAGGAAAATCTCTATAAAATGATGTATAGATGGCATCTGGCACCTCTAGATTAGTTAAATATTTCCGACAGCAAACCCAAACTGTTGGAAATGCAAAGAGAAAATAGATACTTATTTTCATCTCTGGTGGACATGTCCTAAGACGAAGAAGTACTGGATAGAAATAAAAAGTGGATAGAAGAAATTATAAAATGCGGACTGGAGTGGAAACCAGAACTGTTTCTCCTGGGAATGATTAAAGGGGATTATCCCCTTAAAGAGAGATATTTGATTATTCATTTATTAACAGCAGCTGATTTCGCTAGCGCAATATTGGAAAAACCCTAAGGTACCACCTCTACACATTATTATTCAAAAAACATATGAGTGTGCTGAAATGGAGAGGCTCATGCTTAAACTAAATGGGAAGGAAGATTCAAACTATTACCGGATATGGAATAAATGGTACAACTGGGTGGAACACAAGAAAAAGATTATGAAGAAGAAATGAACCTAGGAAACATATTATACTCAGCTATACATATGGAATGTATAATCATAATAATGGTCTTAAGGGTCTTGTTCTCTTTTATTATATAAATAATATGAAGGTTATATAGATTAATTAACAGTTATAATCCAACAATAATAAATAGTAGAATATTGTGTTAATGAACATACGCCATTTATTAGTAACTATTGATTAGTACGCTTTATCACATTTGATATCAAAGGTAAAAGTAAGAAAAGTGCTTTATGCGCTATTTATATATTTTTTTGTTGTACATTCGTATGTTTGTATGTTTTTAATTTTTTGTAAATAAAGTTGTTTTTAAAATTTAAAAAAAGAAAGAAAGAGGGAGATCTCACTTGCAGTCTAGGATTGCAATGACTTTTTTTGGCTACTGCCACACACTGCTAGCTCATACTTAAAGAATTGTCCACTCGGACTCCAAAATCTCTGCTCAGTTACTGCTATTGAGCCGGGGTAAGTGTACATTTGGTATTTTTTGCCTAAGTGTAAAACCTTACTTTTCTCTACACTGAATTTCATTTGTTAGATAATCCCCCTGTTCAAGTCTATCTAGAGCCATCTGCATCTTCAGCCTTTCTTCTGGGTATTGGCTATTCCTGCCACTTAATGTTATCTGCAAATTTGATGATTTCCCCTTCTATCCCCCCATCCAAACCATTGATGAAGATGTTGAAGAGTCCTGGGCCTAAAATGGAACCTTGGGGTCCCTCACTGCTTATTTCCCTCCATGTAGATGCAGTTCCATTGAGGACCACAGGCTGAGTCCATCTGGGGGTGATGCTGTCTATCCCACATAGTTTTAGCTTACCGAGAAGTAGGTGGTGGTTTACTTTGTCAAAGTCTTTCTGAAATCCAAGGTTACAATGTGCACTGCATTTCACTGGTCCACTAATTTAGTAATTTTTTTTCAAAGAATGAAATAACATTTATTTGTGATCTATTTTGGATCCTTCATTAGTTCTAGGAAGTCGTTCATATCTAAACTGAATAACAAGGATTCAAATATGCGTCCTTCCCTTCCTCCTTGCTAAGTATTGATCCTTCTTCTCATGGCTCCATTGAGCCCAAACCTCCCTCTCAAACAAGGGCTTGGATCAGG
Organism: Naja naja; assembly: GCA_009733165.1. Taxonomy (NCBI): domain Eukaryota; kingdom Metazoa; phylum Chordata; class Lepidosauria; order Squamata; family Elapidae; genus Naja; species Naja naja. The sequence goes on from SOZL01001164.1 coordinate 99,457, forward strand.
GCCAAATGTCAGAGCTCCATTTTGAGGGCAATCAATTTCTCCATCATATTTCTCTGTTTATTGTGTCAAATGCTGCACTAACATCTAGAAAGCTAGCAAACCGTAGTTTACCTCACTGATATATATATATATATATACTGAATACAGTGTATTGTATTGCGCCATTTTACAAAAGAAAAGAAAATAACAAATATACTGATGGTAAAAATAATAATACAATATAATAATTCTAACCATATTTATAATTATATTCACTTATTTATGTTCCTGTTAATTATATTAGCATACTTGTAGTTTTGAACAACATTAATATTTTAGTTAAACATAGCAATACTTTCTTCATCTAATTTCTACCTCTTATCTGTGATTTTATCAACAGTTTTACCATTCATAAAACCTATTCCACGTTAAATAATTTTCTGTGTCTCCTTTATCTTTTATTTTCAATGTCAATTTATCCATCTCTGCACAATTCAATATGTTCTGAATTATAATTTCATCTGATATATTTTGTGATTAGATATTCCAAGACAAATTTGTTGTCATTATTAGATTATTCTTATGCATGATTTATTATAAAATGTATATAGTTTTTAACTCTACCTAAAACCTTTTGGTTCTTCTGCAAGAAATGCATTTGTCTCAAGTTTGGGCCTTGGTGGCTCAGGCTGTTAATTGCCTGCACTTAAGATCCAGCTGCCTACAACTGCTGTAGGCTCGAATCCCACCAGGCTCAAGGTTGACTCAGCCTTCCATCCTCTCGGGGTAGGTAAATTGAGGACCCAAGATTGTTGGGGCAATTAGCTGACTTGTAAAATGCCGCTTAGTAATAAGCAGGCATATACAATGGAATGAAGGCTATTGCTGAGCACACTAGTTTGTATCCCAAAAATTGTAAGCCGCCCTGAGTCTCCGGAGAAGGGCGGCATATAAATGTAATTAAAAATAAAAATAAAAATAAAGTTTAACTTGAGGATCACGACATAAATTTTAGCCACAATATCTGCCAATCTGTTTGGCCTATAATTGCTAGAGTCCTTTTTATTCCACATTTTAGGTAGATAAAATGCTACTATTGCCAACTTCAATCCCACTTGATATGGTAGGCATTATTTATATGTGATAATGAACATGCCAATAGAGGCCCCAACCACTAGGATATTTTTTGATCACTTAAATAGTTGGTAGAATGTCTTCTCCAGGGAATGTATTCCTTGCATTTCAGGCCTTTTATGATTAATTTAAACAGGAACATAATGGGGCAAAATATTGACATGTTCACTAATATGGAGAAAAGCAACTTTTGAATTCCATTGAGAAGACATGATTGCCTCTGTTGCTCACCCACCAACACCTACCACTCACTGTACCAGATGGAGAAAAACACACACAAACCTGTGGGATTTTGTAGGTGCCTCCTAATTGAGACATCTGGATGGAGATGTCCCTGGTAACTTGATGAAGAAGAGCCAGAAGGTTGTCCTTCCTTCCACAGCTGTAGTTGGGGACATTGGCTTCTCCAGTGGAGAGCATGTCCAACAAGGCATCTGAAGTGCGGAAAGTGCTCAAATAGTTGTCATGGATGTTGTAGCCCAGGGTGAGATTGTGCAGGAGCTGGGAGTTCTTGTTGACCATTTGAATGGTGAAAATGAATAGAATGCCATTATAAAAATCAATAGCATCCCTATTGTAAAAAAAATGTTATAATCAACAGCAACAACAAATACTTTTGTTATATATAATAGATATAATCCTCCACAAGCCTACTGAGCCTTAATCCAACATTGATCCAGAAGCAATGATCAGTTAAACAAATATGGAAATTGGGTGAGGTATGGCAACTACAATTGGTTCAACCACTACTTTAAATAAAATTCATTATTCAAGTGATAAATTAAGGATTGAACTGAGAGAGGAAAATAATCTGCAGTCCTTTCAGCTTTATTTCAGACCCCTTTTTGAATGTGAGTCTCTTTCACAAAATCAGACCAAAGAGAGAAGCCATGGAAATCAAAATCATTCAGGAAATTAGACTTATCCCCCAATGTAGGAATAAATGAGAGAGAAAAAACAGAAAAGAAGGAGAGAATGGAGGGAGTGAAACTCCCTCACCCTGAATAGTATTTATTTATTGATTAACCCTTGGGCCATATCAAAATGCAAGCTCCAAAAACAAAACACCACTAAATTTTAACAAAAGCAACTTAAAATGAAATTGAATAAATTACAATTCAGAATATTAGAATAAAATACAATCCAAAATGAAATCGGGATAGGATACAATACTTTAAGATACAGGTAAATATGATTAAAATTATATTACAATGTCCCTCTCGAAACAGTCTTAAAACTACATTTAAAATTTAAAATTACATTTTAAAATCAAGTGATCTTTCCTACAATCTACCACACTCTGCTGCACCAACTTTGTCCTTATTTCCATCAACTTTACGCCAAATTTGGCAATCCATTTCACCAAATGCAACTTAGAACCTAACAAACAATGTTGCAAGAAGCGCTCTTTAGACATGCAGGTGTTGGTATAAAAGATCCTTCCCAGCTCATGTTCCCTCAAATGTGAGTACAGGGGGCAATCAAAAATTACATGGGACATTGTTTCAACTTCCCCGTCCCACACCTCACCCTGAATAACTTACGAATCATGGGAAACAAACTGAAGAGAAGGAGCCACGTTGAAAAGCAACTTTGAATGCAATCCTTCATGTCCACTGGTGACTATACCAATGAGATGGTCTCCTGGGCTGTAATAGCTGCTTGGATGGTTTCCATCCTGGTGCTTGAAATTCGGAGGGCATTTCCTTCTCAGCTTCCCAGGGACTGGATGGGACACCACTAACAGCAGCAGCAGCAGAAGCAGGAGGTCCATAATTCATGAGGGGAATCAATCAATCCCCTTCCTGTTTCTAAAGAAGAAATAGAAGAATTCAAAGGACTCTCACAAGGTGGAATATCCAGTCGCTTTCCTGATTGAAACACAGAGAAACACTCAGCTGCAAAGGAGAGAGACGTACATTCAAGAGCACAGACCCTGCCTCTCCCCAAACTCCATATTTCTCTGCCCAAAGTCTCCCCTGGAGGATTTAGCCAAAGAGTAGAGCTGAAGCTTTTATCATAATTCTCCCTCTCAGGAGGATCCCTGGCTAAATCAACTAGATCTTGCACTTAAAGATTGTTGGGCAATTCTCTGAAGAGAAATGAAAGGGAAATAAGCCCCATACGATTCATAATAATAGGGGCAGAGATTGAATTAAATCCATCATCTAGAATTGAGAGGTTTGGGGTCTCCATCCTTGAATCTGACCCCAGAGGGAATACACGGCACTTGTGGCTGAAGACAAAAAGAAATGTGACATTTGTTGACATTGTGCTTCAAGAGAAAATCCTGGAGGCCAGTTAATGCCGGAGCATGTAAACAGATCTGAAATAGCTGCCTGCTGAGTTGCAACCAAAATTTACTATTTATTTTGAAAGCTAATGCTCAAGGGCACCACCAAAAAGGGCTGATGCAATAGTGCAGCCAGTCTCTAAGAAAAAAAAATCAACTTTAGTGATATCCGATGTTCCCCTGCCTCCCTTTCCCATGCAGAGGCCACGCAAGGGGGCTCTTGAAGGGATGCTGGGCAGGACTCTGCCCAGCTGAGTGGGGAGCCCCTCTTGGGGGAGAAAGCTGGGGAGCCTCGTGTTGGGGAAGGGAAGCAGATCTGCAGAATCCCCCTCCAAGTTCCATGTTCTGAATGAAAATGGGGGAGACCATATCCCATCTTGCACTTTCACCCCTTTCCATGCATGAGGCACTCAGAGGAAAGCAAAGCCCAGACCCATAGAGAAGGCCTACATATGAATAGACTTCATTACGGACGCTGGAATACCGAGAGTGCTACACTAAATTCCCTCAGCCGACTTCTTCTCTGCCATCGGGGGCAGATTGATCTCCATGCTGTGGAGTGGCTTCCTGAGGTCCCATATTGGAAGCAGACACTCCTGTCTTTCTTTTTTTTTTCCAAAATGTTTTTAATTTTTTAAATTTTTACACATCTCTTTACGTGGGCAACGTGGTTCCAGATTATAACTCTTATACATAATCATACTTTCATTTCCACCAATCTTATATAATATCATCTCATATCATTGTCCATTTCACTCATCTTTAAATAAGTTTGCATTTCATATTTCAATTCATTAATTCAATAGCAATATCATTTCATCCACATAGATTCTCAGTTCTTTATCCCATTATTTCCGTTTTCAGCTTACCACCTATTTTATTCAACATTACACATCATTATTATCTTAAATTTTTCCTAGACCAATTATATAATCAACAATCTAGAAAGAATAAAAATAAATATATTTATAAAAATAATATATTTATAAAAATAAATATATTTAGGATCCACATGGTATATCCCCTCAATCTATCTGATTAATAATTCATTTCCCAACTTTAAACATATTAACATTAAATAATCATCTGTGTATTTTGAAACATATATATTTTAAGGTGAAATCACTAAAATAACTTCTTAATATATCTCATTTTTAATCCTCCAATGTAAGGGTTCATAACAGCATGATTCACATACAATTATTTATACATACATATATGTATGTATGTATGTATGTATGTATGTATATATAATATTATTATTATTATTTATTCGACTTGCATGCCGCCCTACTCCCTAAGGACTCAGGGCGGCGAACATTAAAACAGGACAAATTTACAATAAAAAGACAATTAAATAAGTAAACAAGCCGAATACAATTAAATACAATTAAAAAGTTAAGAAGGTTAAAACCCTCAAACACCCCGGGTCATTCCAGGCCGGCCTGTTGAAACAACCAAGTCTTCAGGTCTCGGCGGAAGGAGCGGAGGTCAGGGGCCAAATGAGATCCACGGGGAGCTGATTCCAGAGGGCAGGTGCTCCCACGGAGAAGGCTCTAGCCCTGGGAACTGCCAGCCGACAATGCCTGACCAACGGTATCCCAAGGAGGGCTCTCCTATGAGAGCGAACAGGGCGATCGGAAAGTGATGCTGGCAGGAGGTGTTCCTGCAAGTACCCTGGACCCAAGCCATTTAGGGCTTTATAAGTTGTTACTATCACCTTGAAGGCGACCCGAGAGGCAACCGGCAACCAATGCAAGCCGCGCAGGAGGGGTGTAAGATGGGAGTATCGGGATACCCATCACATCACAGCCAGCGATTCTGCACCATCTGCAACCTCTGGGTCATCCGCAAGGGGAGCCCCATGTAAAGAGCGTTGCAGTAGTCAATTCTAGAGGTGACGAGTGCATGAGTAACCGCGAAGGGCATCTCGGTCCAAATAAGGGCGTGAGCTGCGAACCAGCCAAACCTGGGCAAAAGCCCCTGGCCACAGCTCACATGCTCCTCCAAACCAAGCTGTGAATCCAGGAGGACACCCAGGTTCCTCGCCTATCCACGGGGCAACACCTCTCCCCATGACCAAAGATGGTACATCCAATAAAGACCGAGATGCCGGTAAGAACAGTCACTCAGTCTTGGTGGGGTTGAGCTGAAGCCTATTACTCCCCATCCAGACCTGTACCGCCTCCAGGCACTGGGACATCACGGAGAGAGCATCACTGATCAGGTCTGGGGTGGAGATATAAAGCTGGGTATCATCAGCATACTGATGATACCTCACCCCAAAACCTCGGATGATCTCACCCAGCGGTTTCATGTAGATATTAAACAGGAGAGGTGAGAGAACGGACCACTGGGGCACCCCAAAAGTGAGGGGCCTCGGGCTGATCACTGCCCCCCTGCCAACACCGACTGCGAACGGCCCGAGAGGAAGGAGGAGAACCACCACAAAACGATGCCCCCCACCCCCAATCCTCTGAGCCGCTGCAGAAGGATACCATGGTCGATGGTATCGAAAGCCACTGAGAGATCTAACAGGACAAGGACAGAGGAACAACCTCTGTCCCGCGCCCTCCAGAGATCATCCATCAGTGCGACCAATGCTGTCTCCGTGCTGCATCCGGCCCTGAAGCCTGATTGATATGGGTCTAAATAATCAGCTTCCTCCAGGAACAAGGGAAGCTGCTGAACCACCACTCTCAACAACCTTCGCTAAAAAGCGAAGGTTGGAGACTGAATGATAGTTGTTCAAAACGGCCGGGTCCAAGGCAGGCTTCTTGAGGAGGGGCCTCACCACCGCTTCTTTCAAGGCAGCAGGAAAGACCCCCTCACTCAAGGCGGCATTGACAATTGCCTGGAGCCAGCCGTGTGTAACCTCCCTGGAGGCATACACCAACCAGGAAGGACACGGGTCCAATAAACACGTGGTGGAAGACAGCCTCCGCATGATCCTGTCCACCTCATCAGGGGAGAACAGGTCAAACTCGACCCAGATAGAATCCACCAGACCCGTCGCCACCCCATCATCAGACCACTGCCAATCAGAGTCCAAGCTGGCACAAATTCGAGCAACCTTATCCGCCAGATGTAAACTAAATTCCTCTGCTCTGCCCTGCAAAAGGTCATCCCCCTCCCTCAATTGGAGGAGGGAGCTGGTCACCTGAAACAGGGCCGCAGGGCGATCATCGGTGGACGCAATCAGAGCGGAGAAGTAAGCATGCCTCACCGCCCTGATCGCTTCCAGATAGGTCCTAATATAGGCTCGCAACTGGACACGGTCGGATTTGGAGCAGCTAGTCCTCCACCTGCTCTCCAGGCATCTTCTCCGCCGTTTCATCCCCTGGAGCTCCTCGGAAACCAGGAGCCCATCGGGTCTCACGGTGGGAAGAGGCCGCAAGGGGACAACCCAGTCGAGCACCTCCAAAGCCGCCTGTTGCCAGGCGGCCGTCAGCATCTCGGCCGAGCTGTGGCCGAGGGAGGCGGGCAAGAACCCCAGCGCTGTCTGAAACCTCTCCGGGTCCATCAGGCGTCTGGGGCGGAACCATCGTGTTGGTTCCTCATCCCAGCAGCGACGTACAGCCAATTGAAAGACCAGCCGCAGGAGATAGTGATCCGTCCACGATAAAGGGAGGGCAATTGGAGAACCCTCCCCCAGATCACTACACCACTGCCCAGACAAAACCAGGTCAGCGTGTTCCCCCCTCGTGAGTGGACCCGTGAATCACCTGGGTCAGGTTCATGGCTGCCATGGATGCCATGAACTCCTGAGCCAAACCCGACGCCCCCCCAGAGACGGCAAGTTAAAGTCCCCCAGAACTATAAGCCCGGGGAACTCCACTGCCACCTCCGAGAGGACATCGAGAAGGTCAGGCAGGGCCACCGCTACGCAGCTGGGGGACAGGTACGTTAGCAGCAAACCCAACCGACCACCAGGGCCCAATCTCACAAGGAGGGCCTCACACCCGCCTATCTGCGGGACAGTGACCTCCCTTGGAAACAAGGTCTCTCTAACAACTATGGCTACCCCTCCGCCCCTTCCCTGGGCCCGAGACCGGAACAGCACACGGAAACCTGGAGGGCACAAATCACACAGAGGGACACCCCCCTCCGGGCCCAACCAGGTCTCCGTAATGCATGTCAGGTCTGCAGCCTCCTCCTCCGTGAGCTCACGGAGGAGGGATGACTTATTGGCTACAGACCTGGCATTCACATACACCAGCCTGAGCCCAGAGACCACGTCTCCCAAGACCCCAGGAGAGTGGGAAGTGACCTGGGGGTCGGAGTGCACCACCGCTCGTAAACACTGGGGGCACGCTCCCGTAACAAAATTTGGCTCCCTGTCCCATCCCCCCCTGCCATAACCGATCACCCTGGAGATGGTCAACCCTGCCCTCTCCCCGCCAGACCCTGCCCCCCCCCACCCAACCCCTCCACGCCGAGACCAGGAGCCAGCCTGAAAGGACAGTATAGACCCACAATTTGATCGCGCACCCCCTGCCCTAACCCCTTAAAACAATGAATTAAAAAATTTAAAAGCTTCCCCTTTATCCCAGATTTAAAATTTGGCCCCTTGGTCGCGCCATGCCACCTCTCAGGATCCCAAGATCCGTCATTGAGGTAGGCTCAATGTGTATGTTTTCTTAAGTTTTTGCGGGTATTTATATGTATGGTATTCAGCTTTGTTCAGGTACTTTCCCATGTCATTATAGTTGTGCTTCTAAAGACGTTTGGCAGATCTCATCTGCCATCATCAGGCTTGTGTATTGGGTTTGTCTGTGTGTCAGGCACAGATGAACCCAATACACAAGTCTGATGATGGCAGATGAGATTCTGCCGAAATGTCGTTACAACTTTAGAAGCACAACTATAATGACATGGGAAAATACCCAAACAAAGCTGAATACCATATGTGTGTGTGTGTGTGTGTGTGTGTGTGTGTATGTTTTCGTAGATTTTCATGGGTAAAGGTATGTAGCTCTTGGTGTATTCGGGTCTTGTCCCATGTAAGATTGAGAATACCTTGGTGACGTTTCAACGAGATCCCACTCGCCATCTTCAGGCTGGTGTCTTCGGCTTTGTGCTTCTGCCAGCAAAGCGTGATCTGAGCTGCCTTCTCTCTATAAATACTGGAGGGGAGGTGTGGTGTGCTGGCTCTGCTGTAAGCGGGTTGGTTGGCTGTGTTTTTGGCTGTGTTGTCGCTTCTTGATTGGTTGATGTAATTGGTGTTTGCTGATTGGTTGGCTTTTTTGTAAGAGCCTGTGTGGCTGAGGTAGTGGCTGTGTGTTTATAGAGAGAAGGCAGCTCAGATCACGCTTTGCTGGCAGAAGCACAAAGCTGAAGATGGCGAGTGGGATCTCGTCGAAACGTTGCCAAGGTATTCTCAATCTTACATGGGACAAGACCCGAATACACCAAGACCTACATACCTTTACCCGTGAAAATCTGCGAATATATATATATATATATATATATGTAGGTCTTGGTGTATTCGGGTCTTGTCCCGTGTAAGATTGAGAACTTCTCCCAGGAGAACGAAGCTGAAGACACCAGCCTGAAGATGACATATTTGTTTTCGTAGATTTTCACGGGTAAAGGTATGTAGGTCTTGTGTATTCGGGTCTTGTCCCGCTGTAAGATTGAAATACCTTGGCAGCGTTCAATGAAATCTCATCCGTCATCTTCAGGCTGGTGTCTTCACTTCGTTCTCTCCTGGGAGAAGCTGAAGACACCAGCCTGAGATGACGGATGAATTTCGTCAACGTGCCAAGGTATTCTCAACTTACGGGACAAAACCCGAATACACCAAGACCTACATACCTTACCACGGAAAACCTACGAAAACAAATATATATATATATATATATATATATATATATATATATGTCTTGGTGTATTCGGGTCTTGTCTTATATATGTCTATATATATGTCTTGTCTATATATATGTATGTATATATATGTATATGTCTATATATATGTCTATATATATATATATGTGTGTGTGTGTGTGTGTGTGTGTGTGTGTATATATATATATGTCTTGGTGTATTCGGGTTTTGTCCTGTGTAAGATTGAGAATACCTTGGCAACGTTTCGGCGAAATCTCATCCGTCATCTTCAGGCTGGTGTCTTCAGCTTCGTTCTCCTGGGAGAAGCTGAAGACACCAGCCTGAAGATGACGGATGAGATTTCGCCAACGTTGCCAAGGTATCTCAATCTTACACGGACAAAACCAATACACCAAGACCTACATACCTTTACCCGTGAAAATCTCGAAAACAAATATATATATATATATATATATATATATATATATATATAATGTGTGTCTTGGTGTATTCGGGTCTTGTCTTACATGGGACAAGACCCGAATACACCAAGACCTACATACCTTTACCCGTAAAAATCTACGAAAACACACACACACACACACACACACACACACATATATATATATATATAATCCTAGAATAATTTCCAGCAATTTTAAACTAAGTGCCAATATACATTCGAATGTGGAATCCCCCTTATACAATCCCTAACCCTTATCTCTAAATCCGTACTTTTATTCCTTTTAGTTTTGGCTAGGTTTCCCTTTTCTAAGTTTCCCCAGTCTTTCTTCTTTTCCCCCTCTAGTTTTGTTTTTATTTCCCTCTGTCTGTCAGCCATGTTCCCCCCCCTTTTCAGTTCTCTTTTTTGGGGTTTCTTCTTACATATTCGCTTCTTCTTAATCTTGAGTGTCTTATCTCTTTTGTTTATTGTCTCTAATGTCAATGTCTCTGTTTTAAGTCCTTTTATATCCTTTGACAATGGTCCTTGTTCTTCATGTTGATCAAGGCTGTTATTTTCATTGTCTCTGAGCTTCCTTTGTTCTTCCGCGAGCTGTGACGCCATTACTTTACTCAGCATTCACTCCACCAGTTTCATTCTTTCTTTAAACATCTCTCTCGCATTTTGGAACTCCAACTTAAATTCTTTACTTATTTCTCCATTTCTTTGGTCTATTAAGTTGTTCTTTATTTTGTTAAAAGTCAAGTTTTTCTCCTACAGTCCTTTTCAAAAGTCTCCTTTTATCTTGCTTTCTCTTTGTTCTGTTTTCTTGTCACAATCAACCTCTAACAGTCACAAAGTATTACATTCTTTTATATTTAACTATAATCCCCCCTTCTTTTTTTTTATAAAGCTTCCAGGGATTTTGTTATATTAATAATCTTTTACTCCATTTCTTCTCTATACGATCAGTAATTTTCCATAGAAACATAAAAGAAGGAAGTCTTTAACCCTTAGATGGTGCTCTGTATCACTTTCTTCTTAAAATTCTTTAATTTTTAATTCACTTTTCCATAGTATTAATATTAAATTTTATCAGTTCCAAATAAGTCCAGCATTTTATCCAATTCCTGAATAATGTCCAGTTCTATATGTTATTTTAAATTTAGTCTCTAATCACATATAATTCTTTTATTTCCGGTTTTTTCTTTACCTTATATTTTCCTCTTATTTCTCATTCTCTGCTACCACTCTTCCAAATGAGGGCTCTTTCGTTCCGCTTTTCGGGGTTATCAAAAAAAATGTTCAAAGTCTTTTATCCGGTTACACGTCGCTCACCACTTTCACTATCCAGCACAAACTTGCGTCCCAGCAGCTTTCCGTCTTCAGGGCAGCCATTAAAGACTGCTGCTTCTCCCTGTCTTCTAGGGGAGTTTTCCAAGACAGGGGGGGAGATGCGGCTCTCTTTGACCCAGCTGGTGGTCTCTCCCTCTTCCCCCCACCCCTACAAGGTGGGTCAGATGATTCCGGTCCCTCAGGGACCCCTCCAACAGGGTAAGCGCGGATCAAAGCCACTTACAATTGCAGTCTCCGATCCGTCGTCAACAAGAGTGCCACCAGAAATGACCCATTTTGATATTTCAGAACGGCTTCTAATTGTGACTTGAGCACTTTTGCAAATTCCATTTTAAGCTGCTTTAAGAAAGCTCTGAGGGATCGGACCAATGTCTCTCTGAGATTCTCAGTGACACACGGAGGCCTCTGGTTGCCCACAGGCAGAAGGCAGAGGCTGATGGCTTTAGCCAACTTGGAACAGGTGTGTTTCCCCACAACATGACTTTCCTCCATCACATCCCACAGGAAGGGACACCCGGCCATCTCAAAACCCAAGAATGCCTAATTCTGGTATCCCATTTCAATTTGAAACCTCCCCCCCCCCAGTTTTACATCCCCAATCAAAAGTACCGTGGTGGGACTGGAACCCAGAGCCTCCTGGGGATTGGTCCACAGTCCCCGCAGGAATGCATGGAGCCTGTGGGAGGATTAGAAGGCAGAACCTTCTGGAGGGTGGATGAAACTTACCCACCAGCATTCATGCCTAAGGCAGGACTCGAACTCCCGGTCCCCTGGTGATTGGCTCAGAGCCGCCCAGTTGGCTTTGATGTGGAAGGTGGGATTCGAACTCCCCTTCCATTCCTTTCCCTCCTCTAGGCATCCCTGGCCCCCCATCCAAAGGGCTCCTTCGGCAGCTGCGTCGCCATGCTGCCCCCTCGCCTCCCCCACTCCCTTGTAGCCAGGTCAGGCAGCGCCACCTGGGCCGCCCTGCTCCTGCTTCCTGCCTGCTGCCTTCCCTTCACCCTGGCCTCCCTCCCTCCTGGGGGCTAGCTGAGGGTGGGGGGGGCAAGGAGTGGGGCAGTCGGGAGCTGGGACGGGCTTCCTCCTAGCCCACCTGCGGGGATGCTGGGTGGAGGCTTCTGCACCTCTTCCCTCCCTGGCCACATTGGGGCTCTGTCTCCAGAGGCTTGGTGCCCCTGCCAAGGAAAGTAGTTGGAGGACCCTTGTGGGGCGAGCATGTCCCCCAGATCTGAGAGCAGCAGAAGCCTCTGGTTGATGGGCGGGCAGCCTCTGGGTCTCCGTGGGACCTCAGAGTGTCTGCAGGGGGAGGACAGCCAAAGGCCAGGATCTCTCTCATTTCTGCTCCCTCCCACTCTGTGCTCTTTATTGCGCCCCCCCACCTTGTGGGGAACTGAAGCATTCCAGTGGGGCAATTGATTGGTGGTAGAACGCGAGGTTGAAGGAACGATGAGGGCAGAGGCTTGTGGGGCAGCATGGGCAAGGACTTCAAGGGAGGCGGAGGAGGTGGTGGTCTGTTGCTGGTTGGGGCTGGGGCGGCTGCTTCAGGGGTGAGAGAGGGGGCCAGGAGAGGCACACGCCACGGCTGCCTGTGGAGCAAAGCCATCAGTCTCAGCCTTCTTCTGCTTGTGGAAGAACCAGAGTTATTTGTGTGAATCTTAGACTGACCTCAGTCTGATCCATCAGATTTTTTCCTATCTCCTTAAAATAGAATTTGCATAGGGATCATATTTGCAAAAAGGAGCCATTATGAGACATCAACATTGATGACCAATTGATCAGCAATTGATCAGCAATCTCTGTGGTGAATCCAAGCTGATCACCTTCAGCATGCTGCAGTGTCTGGGTAACATTTGTGCCCACCTACCTGAGCAGCAAAGGGAAATACATGGTGGCTGTGAAGGTCTTCTCCATCCTGGCCTCCAGTGCTGGTCTGCTGGTCTGCATCTTCCTCCCCAAGTGCCACATTATCCTTTTGAGGCCAGGCCTGAAGACAATGGAGTATATCACAGCCAGAATAAGTGTAAAAACATGAGAGACAATACCATGATATTGAAAGACTTCTGAAACTTCCTTTTATTTGAAAGAAAATATTATTTCCATTCAGATAGCATGCAGAAGAATATCATACGTCCTGTGTTTGAAATGGGAAATAGTTGAATGACTGTTCCCTTCTGTTCCATCTCAATAAATCTCACTAAAGAGAACTCTGTGAAACTCATTCAGAGGAATAATTCAGAGGTCCTCCCCTCCGCAGGGTCCTATCCCACCATGTGCATCTTCACAACCATAGGAAGGACCACCAGACACTCTGAAACCATTTTCTAGGCTAGGGTTAGGGTGAGGCAAGATCACACCATCCACCATATTGTGGGCAGTTTCACCATCTCAGCTACAGACTTCACAGCCCACACTTTATTAAAAGTCTTACATGACCACGGAAAGACCACACAAAAAAGTAAATGAAAAGGAAAAATGCACCAATTCTATAACTTTCTCCATTTACCCAATGATATAATCCACAGGCTGTCACTTTCCTGCCTCTCGTCCAAAAATCGATGTTGTTAGAAAAGATGGGTAATGAAGGCCTTCATTCATCATGAAACTCCACTTCAGACACAAGGAACTTTAAAATCAGCCCCAACTTAAGATTCATATATGGAGTTTTGATGTGAAAGGCAGGGTTCAAGAGTGGCCTTGGCTTCCTTGGCGTTCGAAGACAGGCAGCCCCACTGTTAAGGGACAGCAACCTAGACTAGAGTGTTGCCAAACTCCATCTCTCTGGGTGACCTTCCCCAGCCGTATCTGGAGACAAGAGGCCATGCTGAAGGATAGCAGAAGTCAATTCCCTGGTTTCTGAACTCCCTTCATCCAGCATCACTTTCTGGACATGTCTTGACAGGAAAGACACACAACCACAATAAAGGGCCCTCGGGAGTGGATCTGTATTTTTTCACTCGGATGCTTTTTTCCAGTCTCTCTTCTGCACAGAGGAAGTTTAGGATCCCAAGAGGAGAAATTATTTCTCCCTGTAATTATGACCATCCAGACTTTGAGATCTTATGCTACTTCTCCAGTGGCTGCCTTCCATTTAGAAAGCAGACTGAAACCCCATGAATGATGGACCTCCAGCTTCTGCTTCTGGTGCTGCTGGTGTCCATGCCAGTTTCTGGGAAGCGTGGACTGAAATGCCCACTGAGTTTGGAGCTCCAGGATGAAAACAATCCATTGAGTTATTACAGGCCAGGAGACCATCTCGTTGGTATATTCCACACTTTCACAACCATGCTGCGAACATCTTGGCTTTTCAACATGGTTCCTTCTATTCAGCCTGATCCGTAAGTCATTCAGGGTAATGGAGCTGCATTCCTTCCATTTGCATTTTTAACATTCTCCTTTTCTTCTTATTTCATTTATTCCTGTATTGCAGCACTTGTCTGATTTCTTGAATAATTTTCATTTCCACAGCTTCGTCTTTTTCTTATTTGTGCAAGAGACTCAGATCCACAGATGGTGCTAAAAAAAACCCTGAAAGAATTCCAGATTTTCTTCTTCTCCCCGTTCATTCCTTTAATTCATCCCTTAAATACTGGATTTTATTTACAGTAGTGATCCCTGGTTTTGAATCAATAGAGTCTAGTTAAGATTCAGTAGGTTTGTGAAGACAAAGAGGATGTAATTTTTATAGAAATTATATGTTGTTGCTTTTGATTATAATAATAAACCTTTTTTTACAATAGGGAATCTTATGGCTTTTTAAGTGGCTTACAATTAATTCTTGCTATTCAAATGGTCAACAAGAACTCCCAGCTCCTGCACAATCTCACACTTGGCTACGACCTCCATGAAAACTATCTGAGCCCTTTACGCACTTCAGATGCCTTGCTGGACCTGCTCTCCACTGGAAAAGCCAATGTCCCCAACTACAGCTGTGGAAGGAAGGAGAACCTTCTGGCTCTTCTTGATAGAGCTAGAAGGGACATCTCCATCCAGATATCAACATTAGCAGACCTCTACAAAGTCCCACAGGTGTGTGTGTGTTTCTCTGTTTTGGTGTCTTGATGCAACCATATCTTTTTCCATGGAATTCAAAAGCTGTTTTTACATCATATCAGCTATGTTTATAAATAAAGTTATATGTATAAACAATTACAGGCAAGTTTGTCTAATAGATACTGTGGGTAAAATATATGCCATGTTCCTCTTAAGTAAACTTGAGATTGGGCAGAAGAAAAGTGCATCCCTTGAAGAAGAGCAAGAAGGTTTTAAGAAGAATTAAAAGCTGTATAAATTTGTATAATAAATAAGAAATCAATTAATAATGTAATATTTTCAACAGATTTTTCCTGAAATATCTAATCACAAAGTATGTCAGTTGGGTAAACCACAGTTTGCTGGCTTTCTAGATGTTAGTGCAGCATTTGATACAGTAGAGAGAGGAGAAACATTA
>SOZL01001165.1:0-15392 GCA_009733165.1 Naja naja
TACTTGAAACTGGGAGGAGTCGTGCTTTAAGTATCCTGGACCCATGCCATGTAGGACTTTGAATGTTAACACTAAAACCTTGAATCTCACCCGAGGGCAACGGAAGCCAATGCAAGTCAGCAAGTCACACAGGAGGGGTGTAACATGGGAGTAACCTCATCACTGTTGGTCTTTATACTATTTTGCACTATTAGATCACAGTTCTAACTATTGGTGTATTTTTCATCAAGGTTTTAAGTGGGTGGTGATCCATCCACATACACAGAATTTTACAAGGGCCCCAGATCTTTCTGCACTTCCTATGTTTTCCATCTTTCTTTTTTTTCTTATAGGAAGACGATAGAGTAGCTTCAGAGTGTCTTCTGATTAGAAATACAAGGCACTCTTGACGCAAAATACCCCATTCATTTTCTGTGTCCTGTTAATAGAATTTTAAACCACCCCTGCAGATATTCATTTGTAATAGAAGGCATACTCTATAATTACCTTTTGGAATAGAAGATTAAAATTAGTTATCTGGATATATTTCAAGCTATCTTTTCATATTCACAGTTATATCCTAGATAACTTCCTTCCTTCCTTCTTCCTTCCTTCCTTCCTTCCTTCCTTCCTTCCTTCCTTCCTTCCTTCCCTCCATTCCATTCCATTCCATTCCATTCCATTCCATTCCATTCCATTCCATTCCATTCATCTCTAGAATGCTTATGGCTGGATTGCACATAAATTAAAGAAGGGCAGCTATTTAGAACATTAATCTTCAATATAAGTTAATTTGAGAAGCACCTTCCATTTCAGAAGATGACACTGAATTTGCCAACATTGTCATTTTTCTCAATGTGGATATGTGACATACGGCAAAAGTGCTGCTTTTCAAACATCACAACAGATCTGTCTCCTGAATTAAAATAAATGTGAAAGGAGGAGAATGCCTCTAATTAGAGTTCAGCTCTTGCCACTTGGTCACCTTGACCTGTCATTAGTGATAATTCATAGAGGAAATTAAAGCAATTGAATTAAGTAGCCTGTTTTCTGTTCTCTGAATCCCTAAAGAGGGAGTGGTTGCATGTACTGTCAGTCTGGTCCATTATAACACCCCCTTCTTTTCTTCTGTTTGTGTTTAAACCTGCAGAGTGCTATAGAATCCTTGCTTGAGCTTCAATCACTGGAGTGGTCTACTCTCTTTGCTGGCCAGCCTCTCACCATCTTAGGAAGTACTGGACCAGTACTGGTTTTCGAGAAAATTTTGTTCAAGTTCTGCAAGTAAGGCTATGTACTTTTACAAGGGATGATGGTGATGATGAATCTAATAGAGATAAGTTAACTAGCCCATTTCTAACTGCTGACCTCTCAATCCTCTTTTATAAAACAAAACAAAATATGCACAGTTAGGCAGCAGTATTGTAAGCTGATTCATTTGAATGCACAGGAAGCCTGAAATGCTAGTAGAGCAGAAAATGTGTTTGATTTTATTTATTTATTTATTTTTGTATGCCTCATCTCGGGGACTCAGAGCGCTCACACAAAGAATCAAATACAAGACATAAATACAAGGCATTAAAATATACAAGCCATCCAAATAAATCCCTAAAATACAATAAAACCTGATTAATTAAAAAGACCCCAACCAACCTCAATCCAGGCCGGCCTGTAAAACAGCTAAGTTTTAAGATCGCAAGGAAGGAACGGTCGGGAGCCAGCCGCAACCCAGGGGCACTGGTTCCACAGGGTGGGCACCCCACAGACAAGGCCCTGCCCGGGGACCACCAACCGACATTGTCTGGTCGACGGCATCCCGAGGAGGCCCTGCCAGTGGGAGCGACTGGGCAATTGGAACTCGATGTAGGAGGTGCTCCTGCAAATACCCTGGATCCTGTCCATGAAGGGCTTTATAGGCTACCACCAGCACCAGATTTTGATGCACCTATGGATATATTATAGTGTATCTGAAGAGAAGTAGTGTCCCATCCCCTTCCACTTCCTAGGAATAGTTATGGTTAGTATTCCCAATCCAGGTACTAATTGTGAGCAGTTATTTCTCTCCTCCCTTCAGATTCAAACCCTGGCTCTGATGGATAACAACAACTCCACATCCAGTATAGTAGACAGAGGTAATCTAATCTGGAATGCTGGCAGATTCCTATCAAAAACATATGTGGCCAAAAAATATTACAGACTTTTAAAATGTGCCACATTGCCTGGGAGTTCCCTCATTGTTTCTTCAATGAATTATTCCACTCATATTCTATGAGCTCCAATTCCTGCTTAAATCATTGTGGATTTAATCAGAAGGCTTTGTGAGAAATAGGCTGAATGAAGAGAAGAGACCACTTCTTTTATAATTTATGCAGTTTTGAATTTGACACTAGCTTTGTGATGATTCTAAGGTGGAAATTTTAGAATGTTTAAGGTGCTGTAGATGGCAATCATTTATCAATAACCGACCCATATCAGTGTATATAGTTTTCAGCCATTACGGTAGTCCTTGTTTACTGACCACTTGTTCAGTGACTGTTCAAAGTTACAACAAGAAGTTACAAGTTACAAAGAAGACTTATGACCAGTCTTGAAGTAGTAGCTGCTGCTTCATCCCTGTAGTTATGTGATTCCCATCTGTGATTTCCATGGCCGGCTTGTGACGAGTAAAGTCAGTGGGGAACTGAGCAGACAGTTGCAAGTCACAGTCATACAATGTTACATTTAATGTTGGGTGATTAGTTTAATGTCCACAGCCAGAACTGATGAACTGATGTTGTAAGTCGAACGTGGTCATCCTAAATATGAGTCAGTTGCCAAGTGGCTGAATTTTGATCATGGGGATGCTGCAATGGTCGTACGTGTGAAAAACAGTCCTAAGTCACTTTTTTCAATGCCAATGTAAATTCAAATGGTCACTAATGAACTGTTGTAAGTCAAGGACTACCTGTATTGCCACTTTGTATAGAAAGGATAGGAGAAAAGATCAATTAATGGACAGCTGGTGAAGCTTAATTTCTGCATTTCAATACTTTTACAATTTTATGATCAGAATTATTTCAGCATGTAATGTTTCTTGTTTCTTATCTTTGGCACCACTTCTTTGCAGAGACTATAAGCTTTCTTATCTTGCTCTGCGAACCTGCATTGGCCTGTGGACAACATTCATGTGCCTCGTGCTCGTGGCCACCGATGCTAGCTCTCTGGTCTGCTACATCACCGGTTTACAGAAGAAGCTTTTGCCTCTCTGATCTGCCTCATTTTCATTTTTGAGGCCATAGAGAAGCTGTTTAAATTGGGAAGGACTTACCCATTTTACATGGATAGCAATTTGGACCATCTGACTTTCTATTAGTGAGTTGGTGTTGTTTCTTCTATTTTGAACAAAAAAAATGCCTTACTGTACTTTAATTGCTTTGCTTCCATATATTTAAACTCATCAGTTGGCTAAGATTCCTTATTGTGCAGAAATGGCAATAAGACTTAGATTATATACCCCACCACTGCTTTACAGCACTCCCTGGGATATTTACAATGTCAGCATATGGCTCCCAACAATCTGCATTCTCATTTTACCCATCTCAGAAGCTGGAAGGCTGAGTCAGCCGTGAGCCCTGTCAGGATTGAACTCCAAGCTGTGGGGAGAATTAGCCTGCAATACTGTATTCTAACTACTGCGCCACCAGGGCTTCCTAAATAAGAAGCAAAGAAGGCAACTATCACCTAACAATAGTTAGATAAGAACTAGTGTATAGTAGATTCACTGGAGCAGATATAGAATCTCTACTTAGGACCTTGCAATGAAAGCTTCAGATAATATATAGCATGAATGGGCAATTTATAACTCTAGGTTGAAACCCCTTTTGAGCTCCAAAATGAGGTTGTCCTGCACAGGTTGTCCTGTATTTGGGATACCTTCTTGACTCACTGTTTGTCCTTCCTGAACCTCTAGTGAGGGAGGACACCTGGTGGTAGGGTTTTTTTTTTTGCATTTGTTTGACTAAGACCTTACTTCTTCTGTATCATAGACTACAGCAAGAATGCTCTTTGGGTCTCAACAACAATAAGTTGAGCTCTTTTTAAGCAAACACTGAGGAGAGCAGCGGCACAGTACATGTAGTTAGTATGTATGGTTCTATTGTTCACACAATTTATTTTATAATTTGTGCAAGCCTGGGCAATCATTCTCTCGGATTCTTTGATCCATTGAAAGAAGCTCAATATTTCCTTTGATAGTAGGGGGATGACTTATGGAGGAAATAATTTAAATTTAGACAGAGCTGATTTGGGCGAATAGATAGACAATTCCGAAAATTCCTATATTATTATTAAAATTATTATTATTCTAGTTTATAAGAAGATATTGGACAACCATTTGTCTGAAATGGTATAGGGTTTCTTGCCTGAGCAGGGGGTTGGACTAGAAGACCTCTGAGGTCCCTTCCAACTCTGTTATTTGATTCGATTCTATATTATTAAAATGAGATCGTGCTTTCATACAATTGTTGATTAGTTTTATCTTGGATTAATAAAGATTGAAATACTTTTTGAAAGTCTGCAATGTACAAAATATGTACAACATATTTTGAATCCAATTGCCTCAAATGGGTCCCCCCCTTGTCCTTTTGATCCTGGAACAGTTGTTATAAAACAACTGTTTTACCTGACACAGGTTGTGGCCATCACTTTGGAAGAGTTTTGAACTCCAAAATGAAATCATCCAAAGGCCAGCAACTTCCCAAGTATATGTGGCCAAGTGATTTCTTTGCTATTTCATCCATCTTCAGTTGAGCCAAATGGTAATTTGTCCTGCATTTGTAAACTCATGCAAAAGTATTAAAATGTTCAAGGTTCTCCATTAACTGCTTACTACCTTCAGCTCAGGTTAGACAAACAATTGATGGCCAGTATGGATGAAGGGTTAAATACATTGGACTAGGAGCAGGGAAACCTGAATTCTAGTCCTGCTTAGGCATGGAAGCTAGCTGAAGGACTTTGGGCCAGTCTCTCTCTCAGTCCAACCCATCTCATCCAGGTAGTTGTTGTAGAACAAATAGGAGGAGGAAACTTGACTATGCTGAATTTATTAAATTATGGCAAAATACAATTTAGAACAAGCCAATAGAAACTTTCAAAAGTTGTTGGACCAGAGACTTGGGCTTTCAGAAGTAAATATGGTTTGATGCGTAATGCTCATTAATCCTTTTCTGTGCCCACTAGGTGTGCAGCTCCTTCACATCCAGTAATGATACCCTGATGTACTGGAACAGCCAGAATATCAACCCTTCCAAAGTTGTCTGGGCTAATCTTACTGTCTCTGTAAGTATATGAGCTTGATTCTCAATGCATGGCTGAGAAGATGATTTCTGTCATAACGTTATTTATTGATTAGAATGGAACATTAGTCTTTGTAAAAGGGACAAAGAATTACATACATTTCCTTTCCACAAAACCAGTGATGGAGGGAAGGAAAGTAATTTTTGATGGGAAGACCTGTATATATTAGGAATTGGTAATACAATTTTTTTTTGATTAAGTTCCTCTGGGGCTTCTTTTCTTTTAAAATGAAAGCTGGCATATTAAATAGTCTATTTAAAAAGAATTGAGCTTTTCCCCTCACAGGTTAGATTGTGAGCCTGATTGGATGGATGTTAGAAATGGGATAGTGTAGAATTATGAGGGTGGCTGTTAGCTAGAGGTCTCTGTTATTGCAAATCACTAGAAAGATACATGTGATGTTGACTATATTTTACTTGATTTGCTTCAATATATTAAAATTTTCAAAGAGCGTAAATGCATTCATGGAATAATTATCTAGATACTTGCTACATTGCCAAAGGAAATAGTAAAGCAGGGGTGTCAAACTCGATCCCATTGCCCATTGTTTGCCCTTGGGGGGCTGGGGTGGGTGTGGCCTGGTCATCATGGCTGACTGGGTGGGTGTCTGGGGTGGGACGGAATGGGGTGGCATGAGCCAATCCTCACCGTCTCCAGGATGGCTCCAGGGACAACTCTAGGCCTATCGTGGGCTGAATTCGTGCCATGTTTTTGATACATCTGCCATAAAGTAACCAGATCCTTGGACTAAATTCAGCATGTTTCTCCTTTTCTTCTTGGTTATTTTGACAACTGAAGATCTAAGCCAGGAGTCTTCAAACTTGACAGCTTTAAGACTTGTGGTCATCAACTCCCAGAATTCTTCCTCCAATCATGTTAGCTCAGGAATTCTGGGAGTTTATTTATTTATTTTATTTTATTTATTAGGCTTATATGCCGCCCTATCTCCTGAGGGACTCAGGGTGGCTTACAATTAAAACAGTCCCAATACAATTACATAAATGTTAAAGGACATTAAAAACCAAGGTCTCCTTTGTCAATTAGAATATTTTAAAATATATTTAACACCCTCCCTCAGTCCCCATCAGTCCCCATCAGTCCGGGTAGGCTAGTTGGAATAGCCAAGTTTTTAGGTCACGCGAAGGAGCGGAGGTCAGGAGCCGTCCGGAGCTCCAGGGAAGTTGATTCCATAGGGTGGGTGCTCCCACGAGAAGGCCCTACTCCTGGGGTCCCAGTCGACATTGTTGTGTCGATGGCACCTGGAGCAGGCCCTCTCGATGGGAGCGCACGGGACGTTGGGAAGCTGTTATTGGCAGCAGGGTCTCCCGCATGTATCCTGGTCCAATGCCATAAAGGGCTTTATAGGTCAATGCCAGCACCTTGAATCTCACTCGAGGGCAACCGGTAGCCAGTGCAGCTCACGCAGGAGGGTGTAATATGGGAGTATCGGGAACCTCCCATCACAACCCGCGCTGCCGCATTCTGGACCAGCTGAAGCCTCCGAGTGGTCCTCAAGGGCAGCCCCATGTAAAGAGCATTGCAGTAGTCCAGATGGGAGATAACGAGTGCATGAGTGACTGTATGCAGGGCATCTCGGTCCAGATAGGGACGTAACTGGTGCACCAGGCGAACCTGAGCGAATGCCCCCCTGGCCACAGCTCCCACCTGTTCCTCCAAACTGAGCCGTGTATCCAGGAGGACACCCAAGTTGCGCGCCCTATCTACGGGGGGTAACACCTCTCCCCCCATAGCCAAAGATGGAATCTCCTGGACAATTCGAGATGCCGGTATGTACAGCCACTCGGTCTTAGCTGGGTTGAGCCGAAGCCTGTTTCTTCCCATCCAGACCTGTACCACCTCCAGACATCGGGACATCACGCTTGAGGGCATCACTGGGTTGGTTAGGGTGGAGATAAAGCTGAGTATCATCAGCATACTGATGATACCTCACCCCAAAACCACGGATGATCTCCAGCGGCTTCATGTAGATGTTGAACAGGAGGGCGAAAGAACCGACCCCTGAGGTACCCCACATAGGAGGGGTCTCGGGCTGATTTCTGCCCCCTGCCAACACTACTTGCGACCCGAGAGGTAGGAGGAGAACCACCGTAAAACAGTGCCCCCACTCCCAACCCCTCGAGGCGTGCAGTAAGATACCATGGTCGATGGTATCAAAAGCCGCTGAGAGATCTAACAGGACCAGGACAGAGGAGTAACCCTTGTCCCATGCCCTCCAGAGATCATCCACCAGTGCCAATGCCGTCTCCGTGCTGTATCCGGGCCTGAAGCCCGATTGATATGGTCTAGATAGTCGGTTTCCTCCAGAAACAGTGGGAGCTGCTGAGCCACCATGCTCTCAACAACCTTCGCAATAAAGCGGTTGGAGACTGGACAAAGTTGTTCAAATTAGCTGGGTCCAGGGCAGGCCTCTTGAGGAGGGGCCTCACCACGCCTCTTTCAAGGTGGTGGGAAAGACACCCCACTCAAAGAGGCGTTGATTACTGCCTGGAGCCAGCCTCATGTGACCTCCCGGGCGGCATAGACCAGCCAGGAGGGACACGGGTCCAATAAACACGTGGCAGCACTCAGCCTCCCCATGATCCTGTCCACCTCATTTGGAGTCACAGGATCAAACTCCTCCCAGATGGTATCTCTAAGACCACTTGTCGCACTCCCGCCGGACTCTGCCCAGTCGGAGTCCAAGCCTGTCCGGATCTGAGCGATCTTGTCCGTCAGATGTTGACTAAACTCCTCGGCACATCTCTGCAGTGGGTCCTCCCCTCCCTCCGATTAAGGAGGGAGCGGGAGACCCTAAACAGGGTGGCCGGGCGATTATCTGCGGATGCAATGAGAGCGGAGAAGTATGCACGTTTCGCTGCTCTCATTGCAGCAAGGTAAGATCTAAAATAAGATCTTAGCTGCACTCGGTCAGATTCGGACCTGCTGGATCTCCAACAGCTCTCTAGGCCTCTCTTCCGTCGCTTCATCTCCCACAGCTCCGCTGAAAACCAGGGAGCTAATCGGGATCTGCAGCGGGTAAGAGCAAAGGCAACTTCGGTCTAGTGCCCCGGCAGCCATTTGCCAGGCGTCCACCAGGGCATCCACCGAGCTGTCGGCTAAGGAGGCCGGAATTGACCCAAGTGCCGTCTGGAACCCTTCTGGGTCCATTAGGCGCCTGGGGCGGAACCATCTCATTGGTCCCGCCTCCCAGCAACGAGGGTGGCATATTGGAAGGCCAGTCGAAGGAGAGAATGATCCGTCCATGGCAGGGGTTGTATAGTTGGAGATCCCCAGATCATTTCCCCACTGTCTCGAGATGAAAACAAGGTCAAGCATGTGTTCCCCCCCATGAGTCGGCCCTTGTATTACCTGAGTCAGGTCCATGGTCGCCATGGAGGCCATGAACTCCTGCGCCACCTTCGATGCCCCTCCCAGTGATGGCAGGTTAAAAGTCCCCCAGTACAATAAGTCTGGGGCGCTCAACCGCCACCTCCGAGAGGACATCCAGCAGTGCAGGCAGGGCTGTTGTCACGTAGCTGGGAGATAGGTACGCAACAGACCCAACTGACCTTCAGGGCCCAATCTCAAGAGGAGAGATTCACAGCAGCCTATCTGCAGACAGTGGTCTCCCTCGGACATAAGGCCTCCCTGATTATAACCGCCACCCCTCCACCCCTACCCTGGACTCGAGGTTGGTGTAGCACACGGAAACCTGGTGGACACATATCCACTAGCGGGATCCCACCTTCTGGGCCCAACCAGGTTTCCGTGATGCAGGCCAGGTCCGCGTTTTCCTCCTCAATCAGATCCCGGATGAGGGGAGCTTTGTTAACCACGGACCTGGCATTTAAATAGACCAACCTGAGTCCAGGGACTCGGTCCTCCAAGCCCCCAGGGATGCGAGAATGAACCGATGGGTCGGAGTGCACCACCGCCCGAAGATAGCAGGGGCGCGCTCCCAGAAACCGATACGCCCGCCGTTCTTACCTCTACTGCCATTCCCTTCACCGTGGGGATTGCTCCCCACCCCTCCCCAGCATCCCAGAAAGCCCCAACCCCATCCCTCTTCCGCCGCAACCCATTTCCAACCCAGACTGAGGAGATTCCAATGACACCCCCTTTGGTTTTAACTGGGCCCGATCATCCATCCCCTTCCCTAACCCTCTTAAATAGTGATCTAAAAATTTAATTAACGAAGCCTTGGAATCCCTCTTACTATGCTTTCCCAGATCCCGGAGTTGAAGTCCACAAGTCTTAAAGTTGCCAAGCTTGAAGACCCTTGCTCTAAGCCATTAATACTTGTGTGTGTGTGTGTGTGTGTGTCTTGAGATGAAATGAAAAAAATTGTAGACATTTGAAAAGTAGTAATTATCCTTTTAAGCAATTATTGGATAATTTTGACAAAACTAAGTTTTGAATTAAAACTGAAAACAGCTGTTGTTAAGTTGGCTGGCCATATATGTATTCTATTCTGCATATGTTTGTCAAATGCTATGCAGCTGATTATCTGAACAATAATTAAGCAATTACTTATAAAATGATTGGATTAGTGATATTTCATGCTTTTAATAAATACCACTGCATAGTATTTGTTAAATTATATAAGCTTCTATGCGCTTATATTTGTTTCACTTTGACTTAATTAGGACTAATAAATTGGGCAAATTCAATATGTCTACAGGTACCTTTAAGTGGGACAGATATTTTGTGGGGATACTTTCAGACTAATCAATTCTTCATTTGGTTTTAATGCAGTGTGTGTGAATATACCGTATTTCATTTCATTTTAATTTTATTTTGATGTACACCCGATATGTTTTAATGTGATGCTGAAATTTAAACATTTCTTTTATGCACACACTGACATCATTCTGGTTTGTGAAGTTAATATTTCCCCAAAGCATTATTAAAATGTGCAAATTGCATCTAAAGGTTCTTGTTGCTTAGGAAGGGAACATTACATTTAACTGAAATTGAGATCTAATTTCGGTTCTTGCATGATGTTTTCTTCATTTGAGAATTAAGGAGCTTTAATGTATTTAGATGCTTATTATAGTTTATCCACTGCTAGCCCCGTATCTTCACTGAAGTCACTGTACTTTTTTGCTACTGTTCCTTTTTAATTTCTTTTGTCCAATCAGCAATGTCAGCAGATGCATGGAGAATTCATAGGATCTACATGTGGAGCCACAGGACCTCTTACCCCTGATGTTCTTTTGTGGTGCTGCATTTTGTTCTTTACTACCTATATTTTGTCAAGCACACTGAAGAAATTTAGGAGCACCAACTATTTCCCCAAAAAAGTAAGTAGATTCCAGCAGCTTTTCTCTATAATGGTGATTAGGCTGCTTTTCTCTATAATGGTGATTAGCCAGATGGATTTCCTCAAATGCATAATTATCTCTAGAGATAGGTGGCCTAAGCAGTAAATTTAATAAATAAATAAAAATACCATTGTTGGAAATTGAAAGGAATCCCTCCCCTCATTTCTAGGCACAATCTTCATTCAGATGGAAGTCTAGTTCTCTTTGTTTTTCTGTTTTTCTTGTCTTACCTACAGATTTTGGTCTTGAAAGACAGTGTTATCCTTGTGTTGGGAACAGGGATACCTTTGTATACCAATTTCAGGGGAACAGTGGTGGGAAGAGAATATGTTTCTGCCTTCTCCTTTCAGGTACTCCAGAGGCAATTGTTGGTCACTGTAAGAATGAAAATCTGGGCTAAGAAGAGCATTGACCAGATTTATTTAAAACATTTAAATAGCTGCCCATCTTAAAAACAACTAAGTGGCTCACAACCAATAAAATAACATGTAGTATAAAACTAAAAACTAAAATAATATAAACACAACAGTAAAACTAAAAACAGAAAAACCTGGTGCTACAGCCACACTTCTTTGATGCAGTCACATTTCTTGTCCCACCCTAACCCCATCCTGTTCCAATGTCTGGGAAGAGCCAGATGTTAAATGATCTCTGGAAGGATACAGGAATAGGAACCTGTCAGTTCTCAAGGGGGAGACCGTGTTCCATAGGGCAGAGTTTGCAATGGAAAAAGACATGTTTCTCAGAATCCATTAGCTGGCAGGTTTTAAGAAAAGGAGATCCAGAGTGTTTCCATCTGATGGGATGCACAGTTGTCCTCAGGGAGAGAGGAGCATGTTGCAATAATCCAAACAGAAAGTAACCAAGACATGAGTGATCATGAGCTAAGCCTCCTGGTCCAGGAAAGAGCACAGTTGGGTAGAAGATGAATCTGTGGAAAGCCTGCCCCTCTCCACCAACAGTTACCAACTTTTCATCAAGCAGTAGCCACGAGTGCAGGAGAATCTCCAAATTATGCACCAGCTTTGCCAAGTGAGTCAAAGATGATATATCTCCAGGCCCAAAAGGGCCAAAAACCAAAAGCTACTCCATCTTCCCAGGATTGAGAAAGTCATTTCCTCTCCAACAATACCCCAATAGCTTCTAGGCACTAGGTCAATACCTTAATAACATCACCTGCTCAACCCAGGGTGAAGATATGCAAGATGTCATATATCAGATTCTCCAATGAAGCACATTCACGGGCTGGGTGTCATCAATCACATTATCCGATGAAGGATTTTCGATGGGCAGAAGATCCGGTAGCCTAAGCTACAATCTTTGTAAGATAAGCATGGAATGTACTTCTGGTTTTAATTGCTGTACTGCTCCTTCAGGTTCCCCCCGCCCCCCTGCTTATGGCAACTCAAAAACAGGCATGCTTTACGAGTTGACACAAGAGCATACTGAAGTTGTTGCAACCCAGGCTGGTAAATTACCTCAATAAACAGTTTCATGCAAATGTTAAAACAGGACTAGAAAGAGCCCTAAACCCTGATGCATCCCACATTGCAGAGATCTCCTGTTTCTAGTCCCTGATCAGTACCATGGTTGATCATACTGAAAATCTCTCAGAGATCAGTACCATGGTTGATCATACTGAAAATCTCTCAGAGATTCAGGAGTTCCAGAATGGTTGAACCTCCCTTGTCCCAAGTCCTCCAAAATAATCAACAAGCATAACAATATCATACTGGTACTTTACCCGGGTCTGAACCCAGGCTAAAAGGGTCCAGAAAATCCACTTCATTCATTCACAGCCTTCTGTAACTGAGCACTAATCCTTAACAAAGTGATGGGAAAGGGAAGGTTGAAGACTGCATGAAAGTTGTCATGAGCCGTTGGTCCAAGAGCCTCTTGAGAAAGGAATACCACTACTTCTCACAAAGAGGCATTGACCATCGCTTAGAACCAACCACATGCCACCTCCCAGGAGGCCTTAACCAACCAAGAAGGGCCTGGGGCCAGAACACAAATGGCAAACTCACAGCCATGAGAGTCCGTTCCACTTCCTCAAGACCTTCTGACTCAAACTCCTTGCAGATAATAGGACGTGTCTCAGTCACTTCCAACAGATATGCTCAACCAAACTGGAGCCATTAGACTTTGGCTGAGAAGAATATGTCTCTTTGGCTCTAAGAAGAATGTTCCTCCAAGTGGCCCTGCAAGAACTCTTTTGCTCCTCTCTACCAAGGAAGGACCTGCTCACCCACAACAGGGCCACTGATAGGCTATTTGCAGAATGATAAGGATGGAGAAGTAAGTATATTTCACATTGCCTTAGGGCAGGGGTGTCAAAATTGATTTTATTGAGGGCCACATCAGGGTTGTGTTTTACCTTGGGGGGCCAGGATAGGTGTGGCCAGCTCTACGTCACTTGTGTCAGGGGCAGCTGTGGTGGCCCAAGCACTCTGCCAGCAAAAACAGGCTCCCGATCTCCCTTAAAAACCACATTGGGTACATCAGATACCTGGGGTAGGCAGATCCCAGATGGCTATACTTATATTCTTAAACCTTGGGACAGACTGTATGATTAAAGCCAAGTATATACAAATAGATATTAGGCTAGTATCAAATAAAAAAGTAGCTGTGTTTGATAGACGTACCACCCATAGTGCCTAAGCCAAAATCGAAAATTAGCTTCACTGTGCTTTAATCTAATATGTGAACCAGACCACCATACCACAACTTCAATTTCTATATGTGCCTAACAGATTGAAAATATTAGATACCTGCAATTGCTTAGATGAATCAGTGTCATGCCCTCTCTACTAAGTCTTCCCTTCAGCAAAGGTTGGAAGAGAAGAACAGATTTGACTAGACTTGCTCCTTTTGAATAATGAAAACAGAATTTTTAGAAATAACATTTCTAAAATGTTTTACTGCCTTTTCCTGTGTTCCAAATTTTTCAAAACAGCTCGTATGATGTCCGAGTTGTAGAAGATCTTGTACAAGGAGTTCAAAGCCATTTTTGATTGCTTTGCACAAGCACTGAAATTTCATGAAATTTATTTTCAGATTTGGGGAGCAATTATTCATCAGGTGGACAGTACATCTGTTCAATATCCAGCAGGTGTCCTGGTTGGCAATATGAATATCATACATCCAACGCTTGGTTTATTTGGAACTGATTATTTAGGTACATAGATCAAGTCCTACAGTATGTATCCTAACACTAACCTGGACAGACTTTTCTGTTCTCCCTCCCCCTTTTTTCTTCTTTAGGTACGCTCTGTGTTAAGTGATTTTGCTATTTTTATAACTATTGCTACCATGGTCCTAATTGACTACTGCATTGGAATCCCATCACCAAAACTGAATGTCCCGGGTGTCTTCAAGGTAGGTACTTCACCTCATCTTCTTGAATTCCTCTAAGTGCAGGTAGTAGTATGTGGAAAATATCCCTTGCCTGAGTAGCTGGAACAGGAGAGTTCAAGGCCTGCCCTAGATGGTTTCTTGTGTCTTTTCAGGAAGAAGGGAGGATGTCACATTTTGTGGCTAATTTTGTGTTGGCATTGAGTTTGCATGTATAGCTGAGTGGGAACTGAGATCCTGTTTGTAACATTCAGGATATGCTGTACTTTGTTTCTGAAGCGGGAAAAATACTTTAGAGTGGGTGGGAATATAAGTAGGATACAAACTTGAGATTCTTGAGTTGCATTTAGCTTCTGGAAGGCTTGAAAGTGACTCAGTGCCCCAAAATGCCATAAAATTGTGGTTTTAAATGTGGTAATAGGAGAAAAAGGCTAACTTTATAGAGAATGATCGAAGTAAGGATATTTAATGAGTTTAAATTAAATTAAATTTCACTTTTAATCGCCAGGCTTCTTTTATTTCACTTGTTTAACTCTTTCTACTTTTTACAGTGAAATATCTAGCATGTTACTCAAAAAGGTTCTGTGGGCTTGACCCTACAAAAAACATGCATAACCAACATTTTAATTCCCTACCAAAAAAGAATCATAGGTTTACATTTACAACTGAGTGGCCATACCAAGGCCCATGTTCATCATCCAGTGAAATGCCAGCCAGTGACATTCCTATATCAGTGTCTACATATAGCTAAAACAAATTGGGGCGGGGCCGGGGGGAAGGCATACAAACGGCACAGTTCATTGTTGCATCTGTGTATTTTTTTTTTCTGCAGCCAACAAGAGATGACCGTGGATGGCTCATTAGCCCAATAGGCCCCAATCCCTCATGGACTGTGCTAGCAGCTATCATCCCAGCATTACTCTGTACTATACTGATATTTATGGACCAACAAATCACAGCAGTTATTGTGAACAGGAAAGAACATAAACTTAAGGTAGTAGAGCAGTGTGTCCAGGATAATTTGCCAAGCTTTTCTTTCTATGGCTGTAATGTGAGAACTAAAATCACCATGAAACAGCAGCATAATCCAGATTAAATGGAACTTTAGTTTGAGTAAAATCAGCAGGTTGTGTTATTTCAAACAGGTTTTTATACAAGTGACATAGTGAAATGTATCCCATTACAGCTCTAATCCAGTGTATGGAGGGCAGGGGGGGGAACCCATAGCATACAGTAGAGATTGAAACTTTAAATCTGTTCTTAAAATGGAAATCTAAAATTCCTGTGGAATAATTTTATTTCCAGTTTTTGGAAACCGGCAAGCCAGATTTCCATTTCAAGTGACAAATAAGGCTGCAATCTTATATTGCTTGTGTGAAAATACTTTAGGGTCTGTTGCATTTT
>SOZL01001166.1:0-12148 GCA_009733165.1 Naja naja
GGCAGGGTGTAACCTTTTGGACCTCAGGGACCACCAAACTCATAATTTTAAATCCCAGGGACCACTAACCAGTTCTGTGGGTATGGCCTAATTTGTGGGTGTGGCTTGGTGGTCATGTGACACTGGGCATGGCTTGTATGTAAATATTATAAATATTTATACAAATATTGAATTTTTTATTTAAAAAAAAGAGCAACCTTTACCCAAAATCAGGCAAAGCAGGCAGGCAGATTGAGTTGCTCACAGAATCACAGATTCATTCAGAGATCTATCTCTGCCATCAGCTAGCTCAGTCTGTCACATAAAATTTGCTTGCAAGCAAACTCAAAATTTGCTATCAAGCAAACTCACAAAATTAACTCACAACACACCATGTATGTAAATATTGAATTTTTATATAAAAAAGAGCAACTTTTACCCAAAATCAGGCAAAGCAGGCAGGCAGATTGAGTTGCTCACAGAATCATTCAGTGATCTATCTATCTGCCATCGGCTAGCTCAGTCTGTCACATAAAATTTGCTTGCCATGAGTCTGCACTGAATAATAGAACTTCAGTCCTAAGGAGGTTCGGCTGTGCTTAAAAGCAGAGCCGAAGATCTAAAGACTAGCTAGAAAGCAAGAAATCCAACCATTTCCTGCTTCCTAGCTAATCTAAATCTCCGGCACAGCAGAACAGCTGATGGTGGGAAAAAGGAAAAATAGCAATTTAGCAGGCAAGTTTGCCGGTAAGGAGTGAGTGGGGGGAGGGTTCCGTGGACCATGTGGGTGGCGCAGCCTTGTGTTTCTGTGCAGCCTGGATTAATTGCTTTGGGGGGTGCTCTGGGGGTGAGATTTCTCTGCGCCCACCAAAATTTTCTCACAACCTACCAGTGGGCGTGGCCCACTGGTTGGCGACTGATCTGAGTACTGCATCCAGTTTTGGTCACACACTATAAAAAAGATGTTGAGACCAGTGGTGGGATTCAAAAACTTTTACTACTGGTTCTGTGGGCGTGGCTTGGTGGGCATGGCATGGCTTGGTGGGTGTGGCTTGGTGGGCTTAGCAGGGAAGGATAGTGTAAAATCTCCATTCCTCCCACTCCTGGGAGAAGGTTACTGCAAAATCCCCATTCCCTCCCCACCCCACTAACCTGCTTTCCAGCTCTGTTCTCCTGTGCAAGGAAGGCAACAAAAGAGGGCCCAGCTGATCAGCTGGGACTCGGGAGGCAGAGAATAGAGGTGGTATTTGCCGGTTCTCCGAACTACTCAAAATTTCTGCTACTGGTTCTCCAGAACTGGTCAGAACCTGCTGAATACCACCTCTGCTCTCAATGTTACAAAACCTAAATATGGAGACTTGATTTGAAAGCAGTTCAATCAAGTCTTTGAATGTTGCCTCCTCTCTGACTTGGACCGATGATTTGGTTCAAATTATTGAATCGCATACTCCTGCATCAATGTGATGATTCAGAGCAGTGTGCTCATGTAAATTGACTTCCAAAATTGAGTCACTGCTATCATTTCACTTGAAGCCTCTGATTGATGCTCCAAGCCAACAATTCAGATGAGAGGTTATTCATGCACCCTTATTAAATATACACTAGGACAGGCTGATTCCTACAAATTTCTCAGTGGGGCTTTTTATGTAGTGAGAGAGCAAACCAGCTGCATTCCCTGAAAATAATTCAGTTGCTTCATTGAGGATTCCAGTTTGGGTTTTTCCTCTTCCTCTGCTTTCTTCCTTCAGAAGACTAATATGCTTGTCTGTTTACTTGAGTCTTGGTTTGCTACTGTTAAACTACTGTTGAGGAATCAAACTATATTGTTGATTTATGCATTAAAAGTCCCTCTACTCCTCATTACTGAAAGCCCCAAAGCAGTTTTCAATAACCATCATCTTTCTCCAGGTGAAAACAGAGTAAAAAACAACCCATTACAATAAGGTTTTTTTAAAGAAGAGCATTAATAGCTAGAGAAGGGCAACATAAAAGAAAAAACAAAATGAAAAAAGCAGATGTAAAAGAGTGGTTTGAAATATTGCTCTCTAACCTTGAAGCATCTGCAAATTTATCAGAAAACTTGATTCCCTGTCCATTTTCGATCAGTAAACAAACTTCAGGTTTTTTTTAAATCTTGCTCATCTGTACTTTCTGTCTTTTGTTCCAATATCCTTTAAGGCCTTTGACTTTCTCAAAGCTTTTATCACCTCCCAAATTTCCTGTCCCAGAAATATAGAGAACATGATTTTTTTAAAAGAAGCCTGTCTTTTATAAGTGATAGGTTATGTCCTTGGATAGTGCCAAGAGGTATCCATTTGTTTTTCTCTGTTTAGTAAAAGATCATCCTCAAACTTCTCTTTCTCATATGAATGCCAGCTTGGGAGCTAAGAGTTGGAGTTAAGCATCGTATTAAGATTTTATGAGATTTATGGGGTTTAGTCAGTGGTGGGATTCAAACATTTTCACTACCGGTTCTGTGGGTGTGGCTTGGTGGGCTTGGCTTGGTGGGTGTGGCTTGGTGGGTGTGTCAGGGGAAGGATACTGCAAAATCTCCATTCCCTCCCCACCCCACTAACCTGCTTTCCAGTTCCGTTCCCCTGTGCAGGACAACCAAAGAAGACCCAGCCGATCAGCTGGGACTCGGGAGTCAGAGAATAGATGGGGGTGGGGCCAGTCAGAGGTGGTATTTGCCGGTTCTCCAAACTACTCAAAAGTTCCGCTACTGGTTCGCCAGAACTGGTCAGAATCTGCTGAATACCACCTCTGGTTGAGACTCTAGAAAAAGTGCAGAGCAACCAGGATGATTAGGGGACTGGAGGCTAAAAAATATGATAAAGGGTTGCAGGAACTGGGCATGGCTAGTCTAGGGAAGAGAAGGACCAGGGGAGACATGAGAGCAGGGGCTGCCACAGAGAGGAAGGGGTCAAGCTATTTTCCAAAGCACCCGAAGGCCAGACAAGGAATAATGGATGGAAACTGATCAAGGAGAGATTTAACCTGGAAATAAGGAGAAATTTTCTGAAAGTGAAAAAAATCAACCAATGGAACAGAAGTTGCCTTCAGAAGTTGTGGGAGCTTCATCATTAGAAGCTTTCAAGAAGAGACTGGACTGCCATCTTTCAGAAATGGTGTAGGGTCAGGAGTTGGCTTCAGCCGGTTCGTGCTGGTTGAACTGAACCGGATGTTAATTTTACATCTGGGTCGGTGAACTGGTAGTTCCAACTACTGGCTGACCCCGCCCCTCCCACCCCTCCTAGGAGTTCCCATGCAGGGTGAAAAATGGGCCTCCTGGAGGCTCCAGAAGGCCAGAAACTGGCCCATTTCTGGCCTCCAGAGAGCCTCCAGAGCCCACGGAGGGTGAAAAACGGGACTCCTGGAGGCTCAAGGAAAGCCTCTGGAGCCCAGGGAGGGTGAAAACAGCCCCCCTGCGGCCCATTTTCACTCCCAAGTTGGTGCAGGAGGCCAACTAGGCCACTCCCACCATGGCCACACCCACCCAGCAACCAGGCAGAGAACCTGTTGTTAAATTATTTGAAGCCCACCCCTGTGTAGGGTCTCCTGCGTGGGCGGGGGTTTGGACTAGATGACCTACAAGGTCCCTTCCAACTCTGTTAATCTAATCTAATCAATAAATATAATGATATATATATATATAACAATATATAGGCATGCAACGTGGTTATGCACACCTATGATTTTAGCTGTTTTTTAGACAAAGAGCGAGGCCAAAGGTAAGCACTGCCAAATGGGTGCGGCTGAAACAGAAGGCTGGGATCTAATGAACCAGCTACTTGCAAAGGTGATCAAAACAACAGTTGTCGGTTGAGAAATCCCCTACCTGGAGGAAACGCATTCCAGAGGTATTAGTTTGCATTTGTGTGGCCTGTGAGCCAAGCTAGAAGAAGGAGGCGGAAAGTTGCCTTACCTGATTGTAGCCTCAAATCAAAATGTCTGTTTTGTGGAACGGCGAAAGCTCTCCGAGGTGGCGACTTTTCGATTAAAGAGAAGAATCGATCTCATTTTGTTGCTACAGATAGTCCTTGACTTACTACCGTGATTGAGCCCAAAATGGCCATTGCTGAGTGAGGAGTTCCCTTAGAACTGCTAAGGGAGCTTGGCCTGTCAGGCTCTGAGTTCACCCAGAGCCCATCAGCTCCGAATATGCCTTGCAGCAAGTCAGCTGGCCATGTCACCTTATCTCTGCTGCTGCCAGATCTGTATTTCTGCTTGTGTGCTGGCCGATGGCTTTGGAATGACTCAGCAGAGCTGAGGATGGATTCTGCAACAACTGCGGGGCTGCAGGATGGATTCTGCAGGGCTGCTGGAACTGGCTCTTTATTGATGTGGTGCATATTGTTAAAGTGGGTTGGGGCACACATAGGTGGTAATTAGGACTTAGGTTAAAACATGGTGAAGGTGGCACCAGGTGGGGATCAGTTAGTGAGGGTCAGAATAGGGTAGGGATGTAGACATGTTGTAGGGTTAGTAGCATTAAGGGATAATGGGTTAAGCGTGGCCAGAATTTGAACTGCTATAGGCCTGGGTGTGGTGTGGTGTGTCTCATGATAATGGTGATAAAAGGAAAGGGAGCAAACTCAAACCCAACTCTAACCTTGCCTGGCTTTTAGCCATTCTTGCCTGATTAGAGTATTGGTTGTTTGATGCTATATTGAATAAACCATCATTGTCCTAAAGAGGAGTTGGAGTTTGGATTCATTTAAAGACAAATCTTTAATACTCAAGGACTTGCTGAGATGGCCTTAATTTTACAGCTGCAGTTTTGCCTCAGTCATTAAGTGAATCACTGCAGTTGTTAAGTTAGTCACCCGGTTGTTAAGTGAATCTGACTTCCCCATTGACATTGCTTGTCGGAAGGTTGCAAAAGGGGATCATGTGACCCCAGGGACACTGTGACCATCATAAATAACAAGTGAGGTCTCTCACTTGTGGGATGCCCCAGGGGTCGGTCCTTTCACCCCTCTTGTTCAACATATATATGAAGCCGCTGGGTGAGATCATCCATGGCTTTGGGGTGATGTATCATCAGTATGCTGATGATACACAGTTATACATCTCCACCCCAGGCCACATCAGTGATGCTCTCTCCGTGATGTCCCATTGCCTGGATGTGGTACGGATCTGGATGGACAAGAACATGCTTTGACTCAATCCGGCCAAGTATGGTTGTGCATACCGACATCTCGGACCAGCTTTGAGGTTCCATCTTTGGTCATGGGGGAGGAGGTGTTGCCCCCCATGTACAGGGCACGGAATCTGGGGGTCCTACTGGACCCACGGCTCAAGTTGGCCAGGGGGGCCTTTGCCCAGCTCCGGCTGGTTCGCCAGTTGCGCCCATACCTGGACCGAGATGCCCTGCACACGATCACTCAGGCACTCGTTATTTCCCGACTCAACTACTGTAACACTCTCTATTTAGGACTGCCCTTGCATACCACCCAGAGGCTCCAGCTGGTGCAGAATGCGGCCACGCGGGTAGTGATGGGAGCTTCCCAGTACTCCCATATTACACCCCTCCTGCGCGACCTGCATTGGCTACCGGTTGTCTTCCGGGTGAGATTCAAAGTTTTTGTGTTAACATTCAAAGTCCTACAAGGCATGGGTCCAGGGTATTTACGAGAACGACTCCTGCCAGCATCAAATACCAACCGCCCTGTGTGAGCGCACAGACGGGGGCTCCTCGGGGTGCCATCTGCAACTCAATGTCATTTGGCGGTGACCTGGGGGAGGGCCTACTCTGTGGCAGCTCCCACTTTATGGAATCAGCTTCTGCCAGAGCTCCGGTTGGCCCCCGATCTCCGCACCTTCTGCCACGATTTAAAGACCTGGTTATTTCATGCAGTCCGGCTGTGGACTCCTGGGGGGTTTGATGGTTATTTTAACTTTGGGGGTTTTAAATTTGTATTTGACTTGTTTTCGTTTAATCTGGTTTTAGGTAATTATTTATTGTTATGTTTTAGCTGTGAGCTGCCCTGAGTCCTTCTGGAGAGGGGGCGGCATACAAGTCAAATTAAATAAATAAATAAATAATAAATACAAGTCAGTTGTCAAGGGTCTGAATTTTGAACACGTGACCCTGGAGATGTGGCAATGGTAGTAAGTGTGAAAAATGGTCCCAAGTCACTTTTTTTCAGTGTTGTTGTAACTTCAAATGGTCATTAAATGAGAGGTCGTAAGTCGAGGACTACCTGTGTCTGATTCCCATAATTCCCCTTTGGGCATCACAAATCTGAAATTTAAAGCAGGGATGGGGAACTTCGGCCCCTTTATGACTTGTGAACTACAACTCCCAGAATTCCAGAGCCAGCATGGCTGACTCTGGAATTCTGGGAGTTGAAGTTTGATTAAAAAGAATTGATCTACTTCTGTTTCTACAGGAAGTCCTTGACTTACGACCACAATTGAGCCTTGAATGTTAAACGAGTCAGTCATTAAGTAGGTTTTGCCCCATTTTATGGCCTTTCTTGCCACAGTTGTTAGACGAATCACTGCATTGTTAACTTAGTAACATGGTTGTTAAGTGAATCTAGTTTCCCTTTGACTTCGCTTATCAGGCGGTCGCAAAAGGGACACTGACCCCAGGACATTGCAACCATCATAAATATGAATCAGTTGCCAAGTGTCTGAATTTTGAACATGTGTCCCTGGAGATGCAGCAATGGTCGTAAGTGTGAAAAACAGTCCTAAGTTACTTTCTTTCAAATGGTCACTAAACGAACTGTTGTAAATCGAGGACTACCTATACTTGAGAACTGCTTCTGGATTTTTTTGGGGGGAAAAAAGAAACTTGGATTTTAAGTTTCGATGATTAGCATGTTAGACAAATGACTTGAAGGGTTTTTAAGTGTAGCACAAAAAAGTGGAAGTTGTGGTTTATTTTATTTTATTTAAAAAATGGGGGGATTCTTTACTGAAGAAAACGTGAAGCCACTACTTTCTTCCTTCTTTCTCTTTGCACCTTCTTTCTCTCCATCTTCTCATTCTGGCTTGCTTTTGTATTTTTTTTAATCTTATAATAAGATTTTGCAAAATAAAATTAAATTAAAAAAAGACATCAGCTGTCGTGTTCTGATGAAGTGTGTTGCAGCAGCTTCCCTAGACTTAAGGCAGTTTTTCAGGAATAAAAAATAGAAACTCACTATTAAATATGAAGATTCAGTCTAGTTTTTAAGGCACTGGACTAGAAACTAGGAGATGGTGAGTTCTAGTCTCATAAAAGCAGGTTGAGACAGTGTTTCTGTACCTCAGTTACTTTAAGATGGGTGGACTTTGGGCCAATCACCAGGATATGGTGACTTCTAGTCCCGCCTTAGGCACGAAAGCTGACTAGGTGACTGGTCCAATAACTAGGAGACAGTAAATTCTAGCTCTGTCTTAGGTGTGAACACTGACTGGGTGACTGGGGCAATCACTAGAAGGGTATGAGTTCAGGGGTGGGATACTACCAGTTCGCACCTATTCGCTAGAACCTGTTGTTAACTTTCTAAGCAGGTGGGAGAACCGGTTGTTAGAAGAAATCTCCTTTTGTTTTTTTTTCCACTTTACAGGCCCAATCATGTAAGGAAGGCATTCCTTACATTCTGGTATTGTTGCTTACAGAAACTGCCTCTCCCTTAACTCTTATTACATTATTGGCAGGACTAGACTTCCTGTCTCTGGAGCATCTCTGGAGTTTTTTTCTTCTCCTTTGCTGGTACTTTGCTTGTGTGGAGCCCAAAACTGACATATGTGTAGCCATTTCACTTGGAAACCTGACACCTTGACTTTCTTAAAAGGGAAGGATTGTTTTAAGCACTTTACACTGCTGTTGGGAGGAAATACTCCCCTGTTGGAGTTAGCACTTTGAAGAAATAATTGAATAACAAAGCAGAGCTGCTGGAAAGAAGCTTTTAATGACAAGGAACCAAGATGAGTGACATTCAGCAAGGCTTCTTGGCTAGCTAGAAAGATTGGCATTCAAACATGAGTTTACATACCCTTTCTGAGTTTTGGTCTAAAACTGGTTTTTGGTGAAGTTTAATTCTGTACTTGGTGATGTTTAATCCTGTGTTTATTGATGGGATAATTTTCTATTCAGCTTTGTTTGGAAGGAAAAAGGTTAATCTCTGTTCCTGAAAAGAAACTGGGTTGAGAAATCTGGCTAGTTCCTGTGTCTATTTGTGCTGATAATTGGTTTAACAAGCAACAGCTACTGTTGTGATTTAATTATTTCTATTGTGTTTGAATTTTTTCCTGCCTCATGGTTTCTTTTTCTATCTGGGAGGGGTCTTCCTTCACTGCTTTAGTGGTATCTGACACTGTCCTTTTGGGGTGTACTTCCAAGAGGCAGGATGCAAGCTCGGCACTGATTTTTTCTGCCTTTCTGGGGGCATGTGACCTTTCCTTAAATCTGGATGATTTCCTTAGGATATCTTGTGAGGTGAGTGAGACCAGCTGGTATCTTTAAGTGATGCAAATGGATCTAAGGATTGCTTCTCCTGGGTGTGCTCTTTTTGGAGAGCTTAAATGACCTCTCTGTTAAAGGGTTTCACTTTATGGTTGCTGATAGTTATCATTGCATTTTAACTATTTTAATTCCTCAAGGTAACTCTGGCTTGCAGGGCTTTTTAATCTAATGATTGGTATGTAGGGCAGCTTTTTGCAAGCAAAGAAGCTTTTTGTATTTTTGTACAGGTAATCCTTGACTTACAACAGTTCATTTAGTGACCATTCAAAGGTGCAATGGCACTGAAAAAAGTGACTTATGACCATTTTTCACACTTATGACCTTTGCAGCATCCCCAAAGTCATGAGAGGCCAGGCGAGGAGAAGCACCCCTCGATGTGAGTGATGTAGAATTCGCTATGCCCACCCAGTCACATGACCACCAAGCCACGCCCACCAACAGCCACACCCACAGAACCGGTTGTTTAAAAATTTGAATCCCACCCCTGTATGAGTTCTAATGTCAAATTACGCATGAAATCTGGCTGGGTAACTAGACCAATCACCAGGAGACTATGAATTCTAGACCCAGGAGACTGTGAATTCTAGTCCTGCCTTAGGCATGAAAGCTGGCTGGGTAATTAGGCCAATCACCAAGAGACTGTGAATTCTAGTCCTGCCTTAGACATGAAAGCCAGCTGAATGATTTGGGCAATCCAGCCCACCTTACAGGGTTGTTGTTATGAGGAAAGTTAGCAGGAGAAAAAAGTATTATATGTGTTCATCAGCTTAAGCTATTTATAAAACCAATAATAATAAAGATGGGATATAAACCCATTAATTATTTAATAAGCTGCCTCTGTGCTGCTTTGGAGTTCTCGGTGTTTCTGAATTTTGGCAACTTTAAGACAGGTGGACTTGATGGGCCATCTGCTAAAATAAAGCCAGGTCATTTATTTATTTATTTATTTATGAGATTTATATGCCGCCCTATCTCCCTAAGGACTCAGGGCGACTTACAATACTAAAAACAATACAATATAAATATTAAAAAGTAATTAAACCGGAAATCTCATAAATCAGTTAAAATTTTAAAAGAACCACTAAAAAGATCCCCCTCCTCCTTTAGTCCGGGTAGGCTAGCTGGAACAGCCAGGTTTTTAGGCCACGGCGGAAAGTTCGGAGGTCAGGGCCACCCAGAGCTCCAAGGGCAGCTGGTGACAAAGGGTGGGTGCCGTCACAGAGAAGGCCCTACTTCTGGGAGCCGCCAACTGGCATTGCCTGGCTGACGGCACCCTGAGGAGAGACAGTGGGGCGGCGGGGCATTGGGAAGCCATTATTGGCAGCAGGGTCTCCTGCAAATACCAGTCCAATGCCATGAAGGGCTTTATAGGTCAACACCAGCACCTTGAATCTCAGCGAGGGCAACTGGTAACCAGTGCAGCTCACGCTGGGAGAATGTAACATGAGTATTGGGATCCTCCCATTACAGAGCAGCCATGTTCTGGACAAGTTGAAGCCTCCAGGTGGTCCTCAGGGCAGCCCCATGTAAAGAGCATTGCAGTAGTCCAGGCGGGAAATGCCGAGTGCATGAGTGACCGTGCGTGGGGCATCTCGATGCAGGAAGGGTCACAACTGGTGCACTGGGGAACTGGGCAAAGGCCCCTGGCCCGGCCCCACCTGCTCCTCTAAACTGAGCCATGTGTCCAGGACACCCAAGTTGAGCCCCTATCTATGGGGGGCAACACCTCTCCCCCATAGCTAAGGTGGAATATCCTGGCTGACTCGAGATGCCGTACATACAGCCACTTGGTCTTAGCCAGGTTGAGCCAGAGTCTGTTCCTCCCCATCCAGACCCGCGCCTTCCAGACACCTGGACATCAGTTTGAGGCGTCACTAGGTTGGTTAGGGTGGAGATGAAAAGCTGGGTATCATCAGCATACTGATGATACCTCACCCCAAACCACGGATGATCTCGCCCAGCAGCTGTAGATGTTGAACAAGAGGGCAAGAGAACCTGACCCTGAGGCACCCCAGGAAAGGGGCCCAGGCCCCCTGCCAACTTACCTGCACTATGACCCGAGAGGGTAGGAGAGAGACCACCGTAAAATGGTGCCCCCACCCAACCCCTTGGCGTGCGCAGTAAGATACCATGGTGGGAGATGGGCGGGCTGGCAGCAGGCCGGAGGTGATCTTGACTCCTGAGATCACCCGATACTGCCACCGGGGCGGTCCCGGATCTAAACCGACTTGTAGGGTTGGTGAAAGTTGGAAGCCTCCTGCTGATCAGGGACATGTAAAGTCCCTGGTTGATCCAGATTACGAAATGCGCTGAGGCAGCCATTGGGCTGAAGAAGCTGTGACAGCTCGAGGAATGAGATCGGAAGAAGTTTGTAGGTCGGTGAGATCATTTTGTTGTTAACCCTTTGGAACACCCTAATGGTGTGAAATTAGTCTTGAGATGGACTAGGCGTGAAGAGATCGGGCTTGAAAGTTAAGAGTTTTGTTTCTTCTTTCTTTTATATGCTTTAAAGACTTTTCCCTCCACTTTTTCTTCTTGGGAGTTCTTGAATACCTTTTATATTTTGGAACTTTGTCTCCTTTTCTTTTTCTTTTTGGCACTGGGGGCTCTAATGTAATTTGGCTATTTTGACTGGTTTACTTTTCATTTTTGCATATAAGAAATGGCTGCTGAGGCTTTTTCTGTCCTTCTTGTTTTGAATGAGACAGGAAGTGATATATTTTGGGAGCCATCTGGCAAGGAAGTGAAAGTTGGCTGAGAGATACAATATTGCTATCTAGAGGCTCGCTATCTTATAGAAACATATACATTTGCAAGGACTGTATCCAAGGCTTTGTTGATTAGGAAGTGTTGGACAGGTGCTTTTGGAATATCTTTGAGCCTGCAGTTTGGAACTGAAGAGTAAAGTGACCTTGGAGAGTTTTAAAATAAAAGAACTGGAATTCTTTGAGAGGCAAAAAACAGAAGAGCTGGAATTTCTCCTCTTTCAATTGTTAAGCTCTGGACTTTGCATAGAGGCAGTGGAATAAAGAGTGATATTGCTTCCTGCCAAGGTCTCCTATTGTTTGGAACTTAATTTTTTATAATTGGAGCCCCTAAAAATATATTTTGTTATTCTTAAAGGATACTTTACTATTTTATTATTATTATTATTTTCAACTTTTTTATTGATATGGTCCTATTTTTCAATTTGTAGCCTTTTCTCTTTTGAGAGGTGGCTTTTCATTTTGTACATTGGAAACAAGACAGTTAACTATTGGATCTTTTCTTTTTTCTTTCCCTTCTTTTTTTCTTAAACTCAAGTTTTTTATTTATACATTCTTTTCTTAGTTTTTAAATTTTTATCTTTTCTTCAAATCATTGATATATCATTGACACGTTATTGAATTCCTCTTTTTTCTTCTTTTTATTATTTTTCTCTTTTTTCTTTTTGAGTAGGATTGTTCCTCTCCCTTCTTATATTACTAATTTTTACTTTTTTATTATTGGTTTCCATTCCCTTTTTTCTTTCCCTTTTTGAATTGGTGTTGACAATCTCTGCAAGAATGAGTAGAAGATCTTCAGTTCCACAAGTTACAACTCCCATCAACAATGTCACAACAAGAAAGGGAAAAAGAAAGAAGAAATACAGATGATATTACAAGCGGTGGCTTAGATTGGAAAAAGAACAGAGAAAATTGAGATAATTGAACAGAAGCTGGACAA
>SOZL01001167.1:9101-24739 GCA_009733165.1 Naja naja
CAACTGAAGGGCAAGAAAGCAGGGAGGAAAAAGGATAAGTATAAAACACTTGTGGACAGGGAGGAAGGGATAAACTTAAGGCAGAGAGTAGAGGGTTAAGAGCAAAGCATCTCCTAGAAAACAGCCTAAGTTTTCCAACAAAAGTGCATATTACTTCATAAAGGGCCAAGAACTCTTGTAAATTCTTAAATTTTTAAAATCTTTTTTTAAAAATCTTTTTCAAAATTTTAATTTTTTTCAATTTTTAAATTCTTTGTTCAATTTTAATCTTTTTCAATTCTTAAATGTCATTTTTATTTTAAATTTTTTCAATTTTTTTATTTTTTATTTTTCTATTTTTTCAATTAAAAAGTTAAAGAAACATTTAAAAATAATTTACTTATTTTAATTTTTAATTCTGTTTTCAATTTTTAAATCTTTTTCAGTTTAAATTTCTTTCAAATTTTTCAATTTTTCAATTTCTTTTTTCAACTGAACACTTGAAAAAACAATTTACTTATTTTAATTCTTTAGAAATTTTTACATTTTTAATGATCTAAGAGGAAAATTTTTTTAAAAATCACAAAAAAGAGACAAGACACTTAAAACAGGGAAGATAGTGATGAATTTTTTAAGACAGAGAACAAAAGGGAAAATATTTAATTTTTAGATATGTTTAAATTTTTAGTAAACAAAGAAAAAAAGTCATGGAAATAGAAACTGACACTATAGTGACTTGCAAAGTATGTCATATGTTTCAGCTTATGCCCACACAAGACCCAAACTATGTATGTATCAATTGTAAGCTACTTGAATTACTAGAAGAAAAAATAGGTCTAGAGGCAACTCTAGCCACTCTGAAACACAATGAACAAAGCGAGAATCCCCAAAGTAAACAAGACTACACCAAAATTTAACACAATAGGGAGCAAACAGCTTCTAAAAAAGTGACCCCATATATGAATATAAAGAAGAAAACAGATACACCCAAACTGAACATAATAGGGAACAAACAACTTCTGTAAAAAATGACCCTACATATAAAAGAGCAAGTCCAATGGAAACATGTCACGTTTAGAAGAAAACAACAACCAAGAGCAAAGCCCCTACTATCTACCATACCCCACTCCAGTGAAGCCCCTCTGGAACTGAACAATTGC
The DNA here is from genome assembly GCA_009733165.1 of Naja naja. Lineage (NCBI taxonomy): Eukaryota > Metazoa > Chordata > Lepidosauria > Squamata > Elapidae > Naja > Naja naja. The sequence continues at coordinate 10,241 of SOZL01001167.1, forward strand.
TTTCCTAGCCTCCCCCTGGAATAAAATATGCAGACATCTACAAAAGAGCAGTCATCAATAGTTTCTTTTTAAAAAAGAGGCACAACCCAGCATTCCTGCAACAGGAAGAAAAGTATTATAGACTTCCCTAGGGGGAAAAAAGGTGAATATTGGTGATAGGAGATTCAATTCTTTGGGGAACAGAAACTATATAGTCTGCAGACCAGGCAGTCAATCTAGGGTGGTATATTGACTCCCTGGAGGAAAAAAGATGTAACTGAGCACATTACTAAAATAATCAACTCTACAGATTACTACCCCTTTCTTCTCCTACATGTGGGGACCAATGACACAACAATGAATCTGAAAACAATAACAAAAGATTACGACCAGCTAGGGAAGAAAGTTAAAGAATTAGGAGCACGAGTGGTATTTACATCTATACCTCCAACAAAAGGCCAACATTCAATGAGTGTCATGCCCCTGTCAGAATCTGATTCAGAGGGGGAGGCCGAACAGCTGACAGGGAGTGGGAGTGTGGCTCCATTGGCTGTGGAAGAAATTGGGGAAGGGCAAAGTCCGGCTGGGCAGAGCAGGGGAGAGGTAGAGCAAAGCAGAAGGAATTCAGAGGAAGACCCAGGCCCACCCCCTTCATCCTAGGGCATGCAGGGAGGAACGGAGAAGGAGCAACGTGAGTTGCATGGCTTACGGGGGAGGAAAGGGCCCTGATTCCCTCATTAGCTGTAGCTGGGAACATAGTGTTTAAAAAGGGAAGCTGTGCGCAGCAAGCTGATGGGAGCAAATCGTGAATTTATCTGGTATCGGCCGAAGCTTATCTGTGTTCCTGGCGTCTTCCCAACTGTGTGAGTTTTGCCGTGCTTTCAAGTCTGAAAGTCTTTCTCCTGCCCTGTCAAGTTAATTACTGCAGCGTGGTTTGTTTGGATTTTTAGGTACAGTGTGCATGCACCTTGTTTGGACTGAATTTTCTCCAGTTAAAGGCTGTCCCTGGGAGTTTTTCTCCAGCCGAAGGTAACCTGGAAATTGGGGGCAAAGTTGGAGATAATAAAGGGACTCTTCTTGCTTATTTGACTGTGTTGCCTTTGTGCCATGCCCCGGATCATCACAATGAGGGAGAAGTAAACTCTATCACCTACTTTAAAATCTTTTGGCTTCACACATTGTTTGTCAGCTTGTTTCTTATGTGCCTGACGTGCCTCCTCCAGTACCTTACGGGCAACTGGCCAAGTGTTCTGCAGTTGGGCTATCCACTCCACTAAGGAGGGTACGTATGGTTTCTCTTGAGGCAGCTCTGGCATAGCTATGAAGTCCTGACCAGAGGCCACCTTAAATGGGGCGAACCCTGTGCTACTATGCACAGAATTGTTATATGCTACCTCTGCAAAAGGCAAAAGGTCAGCCCAATTGTCCTATAGGTAATTAATGTAGCACCTGCAGTACTGTTCCAGGACTGAGTTGACACTCTCACAAGCTCTGTTAGTTGGTGGGTGATGGGAGGAGCTTAAACCCTGGGCAGTTCCCAAAAGCTTCAAAAATTCCCACCAAAACTGTGATGTAAATTGCACTCCTCTATCAGAAATAATGCACTCAGGTGCACCGTGCAACCTATACATATGTTGTACAAAAAGTTTAGCTAATATCGTTGTGGAGGGAATCTTGGGGCAGGGAATAAAGTGCACCTGTTTTGAAAAAAGATCAGTAACAACCGAAATAACAGTGTTCCCCCCACTTTCAGGCAATTCCACAATAAAACCCATAGATATTTCTTTCCACGGTGCCTGGGGACTGGCCACAGTCTGTAAAAGCCCTGTGGGATTCCCTGGTGGTCTCTTTACCACTGCACAAATTGGACAGCTGGCCACATAGCTTTCAATGTCTTTCTTCAAGGAAGGCCGCCAAAACTGCCTCTGAACTAAGTGCAGGGTTTTTACAAATTTAAAATGTCCTGCTGACTTAGAATCATGAGCACCCTTTAAAATGGTGCTCCTCGACTTCCGGTGGTGACATGTGGTCGTGGCAGCATGGGGAAACTGTACTCTGTTCCCTGTTGCCGATTTTCTGCTGTTTGGTGGCCTTGCAAGGTGAAGATTGGTCCTGGGAGGATTGGCAAAAAACAGAGGAATCTTTAGAGGTGACGCGGAGAAGTGCGGTCTCCAACGGAGCTGAGAAGGAACCCTTGATTCCAGAGCAGAAGAGGCTATGGCCGACCCAGAGACCTGACATTCCACAACAAAGAAGGAAGCGGAGAGGGCGAACAGTGCAGTAAATGCGGTGGGAGCAGAGAAATTCTTTTTTTTTTAACAATATTTTTTATTATTTTTAGACAAAAATACAAACATAGTATATAATGTGCCGGTAGATTGTGTCTCATCTTCTCCATCCTCATTAAATACAAAATATTCCATGTTTGCAGATTAATTTTTCTTACTACATTTCATATTATCATTCCACAACCATTCCCGGCCAACAAATATACAGTATAGACAGACAATTATTACATTAATACAAACAGACAAAAACATAAGAATTCTTCTTTTGAGAACAGTGTGTGTCCAGACCTTCCCTTTTCCATACAGATATAATTTCAATTTATTTATTCATTTCTTGTATTCTATCCCATTTATCATAACAATTTATACTATTTTCCTTTATTCTCCCTCATATTTTTCACTCAATTATTAATACACTTTTATCTATCACATTTACAATCTTGTTTTTCTTATAAAACATATTTTATTTATTTATTTATTTATTATTTGAACTTATATGCCCCATCTCCTCAAGACTCGCTTACAACTAAAAAGCAAAGAACAATAAATACATTAAAAACGATTAAATCAGAATTATAAGCCCAAATATTTATAAAATGAATTAAAAATTTAAAAAATAACCCTCCCCAAAGGGTCACAGCCCGGGTTGGTCAAATAACCAGGTCTTCAACTCAAGGCGGAAGGTGTGGAGGTCAGGGGCCAGGCGGAGCTCCAAAGGCAGTTGATTCCAGAGGTCAGGGGCAGCTACAGAAAAGGCTCGTCGGGGAACCGCCAGCCGGCATTGGCTCACGACGAACCCCGAGGAGTCCCTGCCTATGAGCTCGAACAGGGCGATCGGTGTTTGACATCGGAAGAAGGCGCCCTTAAATATTGAGGACCCATGTCGTGAAGGACTTTGTATGTTAACACTAAAACCTGAATCTCACCCGAGCGCAACCGCAACCAATGCAGGCCAGGAGGGGGTCACATGGGAGAACCGGTAACTCCCATCACCACCGCCGCCGATTTTGCACCAGCTGCAATCTCCGGATGGTATGCAAGGGCAGTCCCAAATAGAGAGCGTTGCAGTAGTCAAGCCTAGAGGTAACAAGGCATGAGTGATCGCGCGCAGGGCATCCCGATCCAGAAAAGGGCTAGTTGACGAACAAGACGGAGCTGGGCAAAGGCCCCCTGGCAACGGCCCCACCTGCTCCTCCAACCGAGCCGCACATCCAGGAGGACCCCAGGTTCCGCCCTATCCACAGGGGCAGCACCTCTCCCCTATGGCCAAAGATGGATAATCTTGACTGGGTCGGACGCCGGTATGCACAGCCACTCAGTCTTGGCCGGGTTGAGTCGGGCATGTTTCCGCCATCCAGTTCCGCATCGCATCCAAACACTGGGTCATCAGGAGAGGGCATCACTGATCTGGCCTGGGGTGGAAATGTACAGCTGAGTATCATCAGCGCATTGATGGAATTTCACCCCAAAACCACGGATGATCTCACCCAGCTGCTTCATGTAGATGTTAAATAAAAAGGGGAAAGGACCACCCCTGAGGGACCCACAAGAGAGTACCCTAGGGGACACCTGACCCCTGTCAGCACCGATTGCACGCCCAGAGGTAGGAGGAGAACCACCAAGAACGGTGCCCCCACTCCCAACCCCCAAGGCGAAAAGGATACCATGGTCGATGGTATCAAAGCCGCTGAGAGGTCTAATAGGACCAGGACAGAGGAAAACCCTATCCCGAGCCCTCCAGAGATCATCCATCAGCGCGACCAATGCCGCCTGTGCTATACCCAGGTCGGAAGCCCGATTGATATGGATCTAGGTAGTCCGCTTCATCCAGGAAAAGCGGAACCTGTTGAGCCACCACACTCTCAACAACCTTCGCCAAAACGAAGGTTGGAGACTGGACGAAAGTTGTCTAACACAGTCGGGTTCAGGGCAGGCTTTTCAGGAGGGGCTCTCACCACCGCCTCTTTCAAGGCGGAAAGACACCTCCCTTAAAGAAGCATTGATAACTGCCCGAGCCAACCGCAGGTGGCCTCCCTGGCGCATAAGCCAGCCAGGAGGGACACGGGTCCAACAAACATGTGGTGGAACTCATACGCGATAATCCTGTCCACTTCATCCTCGAAACCGGATCGAACTCATCCCAGATAACCAGACTCCCTGCACCCCTTCCTCAGACCACTGCAAATCGGAGGATAACCCGTCCCAATACAGCAATCTTATCCGACAGATATTGAACAAATTCCTCGCCTTACCTCCAACGGGTCCGCCCCCTCTAGCCGGGAGGGAACGAGTAACCAAACAGGGCGGCGGGCGATATTTGCGGACGCTATGAGAGTGGAGAGATAGGATCTTCTCGCCTCTCATAGCTACCAGGTAAGTCCTAATAAAGGCTCTCAGCTGGGCTCGGTCGGATTGGGAACGGTAGACCTCCACCTGCTCTCTAAACCCTCGATGGCGCCATCCCCGGAGCTCCTCAGTATACCAAGGAGCTAACCAGATCCACGCACAAGGGGACGATGGGGACAACCCTGTCGAGGGCCTCCCGCAGCCCGTGCCAGGCTATTGCCAGATCTCGGCAGAGCTGTGAGCAAGGGAAGAAGGAAAGAACCCCAGTTCTGCCTGGAACCTCTCAGGGTCCATTAGGCGTCTGGGGCGGAACCATCTAGGTGGCTCCTCATCCCAGCAGTGGGGGCGCCTGTTGGAAGACCAGCCGTAGGAGATAGTGATCAGACCATGGAACAGGCAAAGTCGCATAGTGACCTGCCCTCTGTCACTCCGCCACTGCTCAGAGATAAAAACTAGGTCAAGAGTATTTCCCTCCATGAGTAGGACCTTGAATCAACTGTCAGGCCCATGGCCTCCATAGAAGCCATGAATTCCTGGGCCACACCCCCCCCCAAGGATGGCAAGTTGAAGTCCCCAAGACCATAAGGTCCGGGAGCTCCACCGCCACCCCAGAGAGGAGATCGAGGAGCCCAGGCAGGGTCGCTGCCACACAGCTGGGGAAAGGTATGCTAGCAGCAAGCCCACCCGCCCATTTGGCCCCATCTCAGGAGGAGGATCTCACTCCCGCCTATCTCTGCAACAGAGACCTCCCTCGGAAATTATTACTTTTTTTAATTACATTTATATGCACCTTCTCGAAGACTCAGGGCTTACAATTTTGGAGCACAACCCAATGCGCTCAGCAATAGCCTTCATTCAATTGTATATGCCTGCTTATTACTACTTCAGAGGATAATACCCTGTCTTTTTTTTTAACCAATTATTATTTAACATTTTTATTTCTCCTTTAACATCATTATTTCTATTACACCTCTATTTAATAAAGTCTCTATTATCAATCAATTTCTGCTTGGTACATTTATTTTTATTTATTACACTTTTTAACAATATAAAATAAAAAGGTTATAGATGTATATAGCAATTGTAGCCAAAAAAAGTTATTCCCATTCCAATTCAGTTCAACCATTAATTACCATATCTTGTTCATTCATTCCCATTTAAAATATTTTCATTTTATTACCATTAAGAAAGAAAAAGAAATACACATCATATTAATCCTCTAAAACTTCTAACTTCTACCTATTTCTAATATAATCATACATCTCATGTACCCTTGCAGATTCCTTTAATTTAATTAGTTTATTTAACCATTATCTCGATGCCCAAAAAGGTGAATAAATTCTTTGAACCTAGTATACTTCTTTTGTTTCTGTATATCTTGTTTCCATTTACAGCTTCCTCTTTTTTTTCCTGCCCCCCCTTTTCCTCTCTTCCCTCGCTGTTCACTTTTCTAACTAATTCTCCCTTCTGAAATCCTGTCTTTTGGTTTTTTCTTGTGGTATTATAATTATACTTTTTTAAATTATTGCTTCAAATCTTAAATTGTTAGCTCTCTTCCCTCTTTTCCCTTTTTTCCCCTTTCGCTTTTTAACAGTTATTTGATCCTTTAAGATGGCTTCCTCTTTGTTCCGCCCTTCTTGTTCCACCAATATTTCCTGTTGTTGCATATATTTCAAAACCTCCATTTTTATCAATTGCAATTCTTCTTTGAGTTGTTTAAATAACATTCTTGATTCTTCCATGGGTAGTGACATTTTTAAGAGAGATTTCCCCTTTCTTTTTAGAAACAATCCCCAGTTAACTTTAGTCCACTTAATATCCTCTGTTCAAAAGACCAAAAGTCCTTCAGATATCCAAAGTTATTTCTTACTTCTTTGACACACTTTCACTTTTCAGGGGTTTAGGCTTGCAACAAAGTTCCAGTTGAGATGTATTTTAGAATGTGTCTTTTCCCAATGTTACAAATCCACACTCAATTCTTTTAAGTCCGGGTGATATCCTCAGTCTCCAGACCTCACCCTCCTTTCACTTTTTCCCCTCTTCCTCTGTTGCTTCCTTTCTCTTCCTTTATAGAAAAGAGATCTTAAGGTCTCTCAATAGGTCTTTATCACTTGGCACTTTATTTACAGCTATAGAAAAAAGCCTATTAGTGCCCAAGTGTATTTATGTCCTTTCATTGTGCTTTTCATTTCCCAATATTGCTTGTCATTCAAAGCCATTGACATCAGAGAAGAAGAGAAAAAAAAGCAGCAAACTGATTTTTCACTTTCTCACACCGCTTTTAGTATCTTTCTTTTTTAATTGTTACTGTTTCCCACTGTTCAATTCGGGTACCTTAAGTGGATGTTTCCATGTCAAGCCCGGTCCACCACACTTTCTCTTAACAACTTCCTTCTGCACAAACTTGTCCGCTTGTGATCTTCTTTGAGGTGGCCATTTCTGGCCACCGCTGCGCTGCCTTCGGGAAAGGGAAAGTCCAGCTGGGGAGGAGAGATGCGGCTCTCCTCTGCCCAGCTGACAGCTCCCCTGTCTTCACCACCTCTACGGGGTGGTTTTAACCCCAGAGCCAGGCAGCTTGGGGTCTCCGGCAGCGAAGCACGGACCGAAACCACGCACAATCGCGGATTTCGCGTCCGTCACCAAAGAGACTCAAACCAGATATCCTCGGGAGCAGAGAAATTCTGAGCTGTCAGATTGTTGGTGAGGACGAGCCCAGAGGAGTGACAGTGAAAGTGAAGGTTCCAAACAGCAAATGAGCGGTAGAGACGAAGAGGAGAGCGGAGAAGGAGGAGGGCGAAATACGCAGCCAGCGATGGTGATATGGAGAGGAAGTGAAGAAGTGAGTGAAATTGAAAGTAATCAAGAGTAAACTGCAAGAAGAAGGGAGAGTGGGGTGATAAGAATAGAGAGGTTGAACTTTCCTGCCTTCCCAAGTAACTGGTACTGCAACAGTAGAAGAAAAAAGAAACAAAGGAAGACCAAGTATAAGAGAGTGACAGTGCAAGTTTGACAGGACAGACATTTTGAAAATGAAAAAAAAGGCAGCTGTTAACTCTTTCAGCTCTACAGTAAGACTTAAATAACTTATCTTTAAGATACAGTCTAACAGAAACTCTATATGTAAACCTACTCCTTTCTATATTTAATTCTTTATATTGATAACTACTTATACCTATATTTATATTTACATTTTTTGTATATTTATATTTTTATTGATAAATATATTTACATTTATATAACTACATACTGATTGAAATTTAAGGAAAGATATATAACTACAGTATTATTGATCATTATTTATTGTAAACTAAGGATATAATTATACCTAATCTATAAGATTCATATTGATTGAAATTTAGTGGAAGCTATATATTTATATATTATATTGATTGTTTATTGATACTAAAGATATATTTAAATTTAGAGTTACAGACCTATACAATTATAATTAGAGTGGAATAAACTAAGAAATTATCTTATAATCTTACAGGTTAAAACTAGTAATTAATTAACTATTTAATATACCAACTAATTAACAAATAGAGTGTATATAATAGCCTATAGTGTTATAATTGTTGTTACTGTTATTGAGATTGATTTTTTAAGGAGAATATCAATTTAGAAGACTGTGTTGCTCAATTAATATTTGTAATATCTAGAATATAACACGATACATACGATTGTAGATTATACTATAGCATAAACACACACACACACACACACACGTGTGTGTGTGTGTGTGTGTAATTTAAGAAAAGAAAGTCAGGAGAATACTGGATGGTGGTTTGGGAAAAGATAGAAAGAATATTAGGAGAGTAATACAGAATACTACAGGAAATGACAAGCATTACGACTACCACTGTGAAAACTGGGAAGAAAGCCACTCCAACGACAACTGCAGTGATAGCATCCCTGGCCAATCAGCAATCAACTTGTATCACTAGATCAGAAAAAAAGAGGTGTGGCTCTCTATGTGAAAAATAAGATTAAGGCAAAACAGATCTACAAAGATAACGAAGGGAGAATTCTAATAGTTGAGATTAAACTAAATAACAAAATATAATAATTGCCTCGATATATGCACCAAATGGAGCCCAAGAATCCTTCTATAAAAATCTACATAACATAATCAGCAATATAGCATACGATGGGTTATGTATAGTTGGGGACTTCAGTGCAATCGTAGATAGGAAAAGAGACCACAAACATAATGATACAAGAAAAGGGAAAAAGAATACTCCCAAAACATTTTTGAAATGATTAGAGATCTAAATTTGATAGACCTTTGGAGGGAAAGGAATAATGAAGAGAATTATTACACATTCTACTCAAATCGCCATAAAGCCTGGTCTAGGATTGATATGGGCTGATCACAACCCCAAAAGTCTACAGTGGAAAGGACATAAGGCCACACCAAGATGGACTTTCCAAAGGGCAATTCTCAAAGAAAAGGAGTTCAATAGCTTTCAATGTCAATTTTTCAATTTTTTGATGGAAAAAGAATTAGGTATCTTTTTTAAAATAAATAAACAAGATGATATTTCAGTTCAGACTCTCTGGGACACTGCTAAGGCATATATACATGGTGTAACAATTTCTTATACAGCAAAAAGAAATAAGGCAAAAAAAAACAACACCTAGAAAAATTAGAACAAGAGCTTAAGAAAATGGAGGTGCTGCACCAGAAAGAACCTAATAACCAAAATTTGAAAAGCAAATTAGATCTTCTTAAAGATAAACTACATATTTTGGTGACAGAGAAAATAGCACAGCAAATTAAACTAACCAAACAAAATTATTTTGAAAATGCTAATAAACCTGGACATTGGCTGGCACAAAAATTAAGAAATTACAGAGAAAAACAACGAATAAACAAACTACAAGATGAAGAATGGAATATATATTATGATGAGAACTCTAAAAAAGATATTGCCCAGAGATTCTATGCTAAATTATATACAAGAAACGAAAATTGCTCAGAAGAAAAGATTAGAACCTACCTAAGGAAAGCTGAATTACCAAAGACTCCAGAAACTATGAAATTAATGCTCAATGAAGAAATCACCATGACAGAAGTAGCCAAAGCAATCAAAAACAAAAATAACAAAGCATCTGGCCCAGATGGTATCCCTGTAGAGCTATACAAAGAACATCAGAATACCCTGAACCAATATCTATTAGAGGTCTTCAATGCTGTGCTTGATGAAGGGAAAATACCAAAATCTTGGAAAGAGGCAAGTATAGTATTGATTGAAAAAGAAGGTGTCAACTAAAAAGATACTCCATTGGTCTTTTTAGCTGCCAGAAAAAAGGAGTGGGGGAAAACAAGGCATTCTTTAAATGCCTAGATAATCACCCCGGTAGCCCAAAGTTGTCGGAGCATAAGAAGGTGGAGATGGATGTGTCCCATTGGAGAAGTCACATCCAGGGGGTGGGGGGAAGACTAGGGTCAAGGGGGAAATGTATGATGTAATTTACTATTGGCTGCATCCAGCTTACGCCAACATGGCCACTCCTAATAAATCAATTTACTTTTCTCTGAGATGCTGGCAGAGACTTTTGATTTGAATGGGGATGGATTTGTTGGAGCCTCAGTCCTGTTCAAAGAAAAAAAAGATGGGACCATGAGATTATGCATTGACTTTAGAGCAATCAATGGACTGAGTGTACACAACCTATATCCCCTCCCGCTCATGAAGGACATGCTATCCCACCTGGATAAAGGGAAGGTCTTCACCAAATTAGACCTCAGAGAAGCATACTATTGAGTTCGCATCAGAGAGGGAGACAAATGGAAAACAGCGTTCAACTGCCCCCTAGGGAGCTTTCAATTCAAAGTCATGCCTTTCGGACTACAGGGTGCCCCAGCGGTGCTCATGCAATTAATAAAAGAGGTGCTACATGAACATCTTTATAAGGGGGTCCTATTCTACTTGGGCAACATTCTCATCTACACTGAGACGATGGATGACCACATACCCCTAGTGCGCCAAGTACTGAAAAAACTTCTAGCAGCAAATCTGTACGTCAAGCTGTCAAAATGCAAATTTCACCATGCACAGTTGGACTACCTGGGATACCAAGTCTCAAATAAAGGCATAGAGATGGACCCAACCAAAGTACAAGCCATCCTCGGTTGGCAAGCCCCTCACACCCACAGACAGCTACAAAGCTTTCTGGAGTTTGCAAACTTCTACCGGCAATTCATCCCCTCCTTCGTGAGGATTGCCAAACCCATGACAGACCTTCTGTCAGGGAGCACAGAAATGAAACCCCGCCTGGGACAACCCCTACAGTGGAACCTAACCTGCCAAAAATCATTTGAAACGCTGAAAGAACTGTTTGCAAAAGAACCGGTGCTGAAGCACCCTGACCCTGAATAACCCTTCATTGTTCAAGCAGACTCCAGCGACGTGGCAGTGGGAGCAGTGTTACTCTAAAGAAACAACCAAGGAAACCTACAGCCCTATGCCTACACCTCCCATAAACTCACATACATAGAGAGGTGATGGACCACATGGGAGAAAGAGACTTTTGCAATAAAATGGGCACTGCAGACCTGGTGTCACCTGCTGGAAGGGTGCCAGAAGCCATTCGAAGTTTGCACTGACCATAAAAATCTGGAAAGCCTTAGGACCCCATGAAAACTATCACCCAAACAACTCTGCTGGGCCCAATACTTCAAGGGATTCGACTTTGTGCTAAAACACATCCCGGGGGAAAAGAACTTTCTGGCTGACGCCCTCTCTCGCATGCCCAAGTATAAATGTGAAATGGAGAAGATTATAAATGCCATCATTCCCCCTATCCAAATATCTGCCCAAGTAACCACCAGATGACGATGATGTGACTGACAAGACTGACCCGCAGATGACTTAGCCACAAAATTAAAAACTGAACTACTAGCAGATCATTGATTCCAGGACAATCAACACATTTTAATGAAAATAGATGACCTAGCCTGGAAAGGAACAAAACTCTACGTCCCAGAATCCCTACATACTCTAGTCCTTCAGAAAAGCCACAATGGATATAACTAAACATAAAATGGGATTAATAGAAAAAGAGGAATTAGCACAAAAAATTAAAAATGCTAAACAGAATTACTTTGAAGATGCAAACAAACCAGGCAGATGGTTAGCCTATAAATTGGGAAAGGAAAGAGAATCAAGAAGGATTAGTCAACTAATATTTATTTTTATTTATTTTTATTTTTAATTACATTTATATGCCTCTTCTCCAAGACTCAGGGCTTACACAATTTTTGGGATACAACCCAGTGTGCTCAGCAATAATCATTCCATTGGTATGCCTGCTTATTACTAAGCGGCATATACTAAGCGGCATATAATAGATGAAGAAGGACAGGTTTGTTATGGAAATGTGGAGAAGAAAAAAATTATACAAGATTATTATGGAAAACTGTATCATCAAGAGAATATTCAAGAAGAAAGAATTAAGCAATATCTACAGGAAGGAATTTACCCCAGATACCCAAAGACATTGAAACAATGTTAGAAGGGAACATAACGATGATGGAATTAACAGAAGCTCTAAAAAAGCAAAATACTGGAAAAGCACCAGGACCAGATGGATTGCCAGCAGAATTTTATAAGACTTTTCAGGAAACACTGAATTTTCAATTATTAGAAGTCATGAATGAAGTTATGTTAAAGAAGAGAATACCCAAAACATGATCAGAAGCATACATTACACTTATACCGAAGGAAGACACAGACCCACAGCAAGTTAAAAATTATAGACCTATATCCCTATTAAATTCAGACTATAAAAGTTTTGCTTCAATTCTGGCAGAAAGATTGAAAGGATATTGAAATAATTTTATTCACGCTGATCAAAATGGATTTCTGCCAAAGAGACAAATTAAAGACAATATGGGAATAATTCTGGATACTTTGGAATACTATGAGGCACACCCTGAAAAGCAAATGGCTTCGATGTTTTTAGATGCACAAAAAGCCTTTGACAACGTGAGTTGGCGATTTATGTTATTGCAACTGGAACAAATGGGCTTTGGTAAAAACTTTATTCAAGCCATTGAAACAGTATATTATAAACAAACTGCAAAGTTTATGATAAATGGAGAATTAACAGATTCTATAGATATAAGAAAAGGGACTAGACAAGGTTGTTGAAGACTATGTGAAAAGCTGCTCAATTTGTGCCAATGCGAAACACAGAACTGGAAAAACCCCTGTCCTCCTTCAACAAGTAGCTGAACCAATGAAGCCATGGGAAGAAATCGTGATGGACTTTATCATAGAGTTACCTGAGGGTGGAGGAAATACCATGATTTGGACTGTTATTTACTTATTTTCTAAGCAAGCCCACTTTACAGCCTGTAACGGACTACCTTCAGCTAAGAAACTTGGGAAACTGTTCGTGAAGCATATCAATAGGTTCCACAGAGTACCTCGTAGAGTAATCTCAGACCGAGGTGTACAGTTTACTGCTAAGCTCTGGAGGGAGTTTTTGAAGTCCATTGGGTTGTCCCAAGGGCTTTCCTCAGCGATCCATCCTGCGTGCAACGGGGGCAGTAGAGAGAGTGAACGCCATGGTCAAACGATACATTAGATGTTATGTAAATTATCAACAGGAGAAGTGGGCGGAACTGTTGCCGTTTGCAGAAGTTGCTTACAATAATGCAGTACACAGCAGCACAAGCTTGACTCCATTCCAAATCAACACCAGCCTGGAATTTGTCCCTATGCCAGAATTACCTAGGGAACCCCCAACATCCATGTTTTTAATGGAGTGGATGGACTATTAGAAAGGTTGGGAGGATACTAAAAAGCTTTAACTGAAGCTGCTGAGGAATATAAAAAACAAGCAGACAAACATAGATCCCTCCAACCATCGTTTAAAGTAGGGGACAAAGTGTTTTTGTCAACTAAATATCTCAAGCTGAAACTTCCCAGTAGGAGGTTGGGCCCTAAATTCTTGGGTCCATTCCCTATATTTAAGATAATCAATCCAGTGAAAGTCCAATTAAGTCTCCCCTCGCTGTTGGGGAAAATACACCCATTGTTCCACAGTAGTTTGTTGAAGCCTGCTAGGGTCAAATCTAAGGCCGATACCAGCAGCTCCCCCTAAACCTCTGTTTGTACAGGGTGAGACACATTATGGAATAAAGAAGATCCTCGATTCTAGATTACATCAAGGACAATTACAATATTTGGTGCTATGGAAAGGCTACCCTTTGTCAGATGCTACTTGGGTAAAAAGTTGGGATGTACATGCAGATAGATTGGTTAACCAATTCCATGACAAATTCCCTGACAAACCGAAGGGTCCCCTTGGAGGGGGGAGAAGGGGTTAAGGCAGTGGTGGGATTCAATTTTTTTTACTACTGGTTCTGTGGGTGTGGCTTAATTTCTGGGTGTGGCTTGGTGGTCATGTGACTGGGTGGGCGTGGCTTGATCACATGACCGGATGGGCGTGGCTTTGTGGCCATGTGACTGGCAAACCAAATACAAGTGGTCCTCGCTTAATGGCTGGTTGCTTAGCAAGTGTTCTAATTTATGACTGATCTCCCCAGAGCTACTTGACCTGTTTTGGAGTTTTGACAGCCATACACACACACACACACACACACACACACACACACTTCTAACCCTTATTTATTTATGATTCTAAGGATCTCCTGCTGGAGGGGTTGGACAGAAGATTACCTCCAAGATCCCTTCCAGCCCTAGATTGCTGTGCTGTTTCAGAGTTTGTCCTTCCACTTTTTTTTCTCCTCCTCCATGATGATTTATCCATCTATCTATATCTCATTCTTTTCTTCCTCCTCTTTTTCTTTTCTTTTTTCTTTTGTCCTTCCTTCCATCTTCTCTCTTCTTTGTCTATCCCTCTTCTTCCTTTC